>JAQFZG010001271.1:0-22503 GCA_034695465.1 Entomobrya nicoleti | reverse complement strand
ATTTTGCGCATCCTCCACCAGCACCGCCGCCTCCGCTACCATGACCATGACCATAGTTTGGAGGAATACACCCCATTCCACTCTGACACAATATCGATGAAAAGTTTGTTCCTTGTGCACAGTAGAAATCAATTCGTTCAATCATTTCTTTTTTTCTGCACCCGCGTGTCTTAAAATCTCCATTCACACTGAAGTTCCTCCTCTAAAATGCTAATTTCATTCTATTTTAAACGCCTTCGTCCACTGAAAACAACACGATCACAATGGGAATCTGAATCGCTGTCAGTTATTTTTATAATTTTAAGTGCTGCATGATAGTCTTATCGGCACCTTTGCTGGACTGACATAAAAATTTCCACATAAATGGAAGCATACAAGCAAGCAGTAATCCTCCGATACATTCAAACTACATTCATACACATAGTACATTTACCATGCATTACCATGAAAAAATATTCAAAAATCTAGCATTATTAAGAGAATTTTTTAGGGGGTAAACAACGTAATGTAATTAATTTTTCGGGGAAAAAATCGGGGTAATTAGGCTGGAGACAATGTGAAAAAAGGGGGCAGACAAATACACTGCCATAAATAAATGGATTGGCCATCCAATTCGACTTTGTGCCAAAACAAAATGTTTATCACTCTGTTTGTCCAAGTAAATGATTACATGTATTAACACACAATTGCTTCAAGTTATTTATGGTGTAGTGTAGTAATGACCGGATATGTCGTTATGAGTATGCTCTTTACTACAATAATTCGTAGTCAATGAAGTTTACTAAATGTTTTTAGTCAAGAAATAAAAAGAAATGCCAATATTAACACAAGTTAGATATAAAAGTGGATACCACGTCTACAAACGTGTACGAAATTCTACGAAATTGTATTATGCTACTAAATATATTTTTAACAATATCGTTTTTACTAATTAATTTCATCGTTTACACACCAATATTTTGAAATGGAGTGAACGAACAAGTTTTCCACCTTCTGTTGGAAATAGTGCGTAATCTAGTTTTCCATTTATTTATGTTCCAAGCAGGACCGATCATATTCACAAATTTCTTCTTGTCACGACAAGTCTCGCCCGGATAATGTTTAGCAGATATTGAGCTAAAAGGAACATCACCTTCATAGTAAACATTCTCATTTATAATAACGCCGGCCGCTGGAACAGCCTCTTTTATATCATTTTCGGACTAATTCCAATTACTTCGAAATTCATACTGAAACGATGACCGTTTATATTCATAGCTGAGCTTCTCCGAGTAACATTGTTCATTTCCATTCATTCCATTTATAATTAGTAGTAGTTCGACATCTTGTTTGATCCCCGCACTTGTGTTTGTCCTCATACTCGGTATAACACATGCTCGTTCCTCATGTGTATACATCCCAACAGCAATTTCCCCGAAATAAAATGCCCTGCAAGGAAATATCTCCCTCCCAAAATAGTCCACATTACCGAACCGAATTTGTCCCCGGTATGGCGTTGATATTTAGCGGTAAGGCACAGGGAAATCGCAAAATTTAGAATCCAAACACTTTTTCAAGGCAGTAGTCATGGTTAATCTTTATTTGGCTGTTTCTTGTTCGACATTCCGTTGTTGTTGTGCAAGATGGTTTTGTGATTAGGCCTCTTTCAATACTCAAATGAAACTGGTCTTTGTCAAACTGCTGCTCAAATAGAATGCATGTTTTCTCTTGATACTCGGATATTGCGGAATACAAGTTTAATGTTTGTCGTGGAGTTAACTTAACGTTTAACTGATATTTAACAATACCTCCCGGCCACAAAGTTTGTTCGGGTTCTAGGTTTGATTTACTTATATGTTTTGGTTTGCTGTCGTACGTGGATTCAACGGCCACAATATAAAAACACAAATAAATTATAACAAATTTGTACATCTTTCGGTGTGATTATATCCGTTCAAAAATATACTTGGTTTCTTTCACATCAAATCTTTCAGACAAATATCGATTTGAGAAATAATTGGAAGAAAGGACTGTTAAAATTGTGTTGAAGAATCAGAGTTGAATGCATGCGCGTGAATAAAAACAGTCTTTTCTTTACTACACCTACTACCTTATTTGTGGTGTTAAAGCAACGATAACAATTATATGTTAGTTAACAAACAAGAATCATTATTTAGTTTTGTGACAAGAGACTTATTTGAACTTGCTTGTGTTCGAACAGTTTTTATCACAACAACGTAATGACTGCCTGCTAACTGGTTTGTGGTAGGTAAATAGTCATATCATTTGTTTTCGGTGTGGGCTTGATTCGTTCTGTTTGTATTGGGATTAACTTTATTTTCAAGCATTCTTTTAAGCCCGGAAGACATTGTCGGTAAATATCAATTATCAAAATCTCTAAACATTCTGAAACCGTCCTAATATTTATGATGTTTACATACGAACAAGAATGATGATTTCAAAAAGTATCAAAACGAAAGTATTCTTAAATAAGATAGCACAAAAAATGAAGTTTGATTTAGTATTCCTCGTATAACGGCTGATATACGGAGTATTCAATCACTTTAATTTACGTTTCAATCACAATATATATTCACTAATATGAAGTAATTTAAATGCAATATTTTCCAACTCTGAAATCTCTATGAAAAACCGCTAGAATATTTAAACTTGGCTCTTATTGTAAATAAAATGACCACTTTGAATCCATATTTACTATAGTCCTATTTGTTTTTAAACTGTTCAGAAAACTTCCTTATTATCTCAACGACGTGTTAATTTCAACCGTTCAGCAAAGCGTTTAATGGAAATATTATATGCAGTGGAGGATCAGCAGCTTATTTACGCTACCATGGTAGCGCATTTACGCTACCGTGGTAGCGTATTTGTGCTACCGTAAATAAATCGATTATCACGATCTGGTAGCGTATTTGCGCTACCAAAAAAGTTCAAAACGACTTTTTGCCAATTTTTGGTCAGTAAATTTAATGCAAATTAGTTAATTTTTTCCAAGATGATAAAGCAAAAAATGGTATTTATTATGATGTAATTTTTTTAGAATCAAACAAAATTTAATTAAAAAGTTTTCAAACTTGTTAATTATGTAGACAAGTTTGTCCACGGTAGATTTTTTTATTTTTTCACGTAAATTAGCACAAAGGAATAAACTTTAGATAGTGGACGTAGGTGTCGTTCCAACTACTCCGGTTAAATACTTGATACGGGAAGGTAGCAAATCCAAGTGGCAACCAATTCACTATGAATAAAATGGTTTGAAAGTAGACGAGTCGAGCTTGTTTTGTTCTTCTCAGCATCGTTTTGCTGTGAGTTAGCTGTAAGATAAACAAGAAGATTGTACAATTATTCGTTTTGACGACAATTTTTTTAACTTGCGATTATAAAGTGACAATATTTTATTCAAAGCGATTTCGAATGTTTTATGTTTTTAACCTTGAGGTTTTACATAGGGAGCTAAAAATTTGAAAAGGCTACTATAAGTGTCAAGAATTATTTGCAATATTTATTTTGAAATACGAATTATTACTGTAATTTAAATTTTTTCCGTATATCAAAGCTTTAGCAATAAAAACTGCTTATTTGTCAACTAATTTCTTAGAGCTGGTAAAACTAAAAAAAATATAATATTAAATTGGTTAGCTGGACGAAATGAAACATACTAAACTTCAAATGAGAGAAAATGGAGGGGTTTACGATAAAGTGTAATTAAAGTTGTCAAAATAGTTTTAACTAAGTGCATAATTTCATAAGAAAAATGTAGGTAATAGAAATGTCTTACTTTATACATTTGGAGATACTTAAAAATGGATCTTACTTTGACGGCAGCTATTTATCATAAAAATATTTCACATGTCAATAAGTAAAACAATCAATTTGTAAACACATCCTTTGTAAAATATGTTAGATACAGAGACACCTCTCGTAAAGTCGATTACCAATGGTCCACACAGCTTGGATCTCAATGGGGTGACCACTCTTCACCTCCAGCGGAAGTTGACTTAATAAAATTTTCGCCTTTGTGGGGTCATCCCGAAGAAAATAATAGGACCAAGTGTAACCTTTCAGGTCGACGCCATGCGGACCCCAGCCGGTGGTGCTCTCGCGTTCCGACTCCACCAATTTTTTAAACAGCTTGTTGATCTCGGTCAACACTTCATCAGTCCAAAGCTCAAACATACTATTTAAAAATAATTAAAATAATTGCACAATTAAAATAATTAATTAACTTTAATTTAGTTTAATAAACTATTAATATTTTTATAGTTAACTTACTTTAAAAGTAGAAGATTAAATCAACAGCTGATTTGGGTCAAGGTCAGCTCGGCTCCAGTGAGATTACCAGAGGATGATAAATTAACCTGTATGAAATAATTAATTAACAGTTAATTAACAAACTTATATACGGTAATTTACCTATAGATATAATTTTAATTGCTAATTGACTATTTACCAGTTAAAACAAAAAACAGTGTAGCGACAGCACAGTCAGCACAGTAGGTAGACAAAAAAATCTCTGTTGAGCTTGTTGACATGTGAAAATGAACAAAGCTGAGAATTTTTGAAATGAAATTATTACCGCGCTTTTTTGGTTCTTGGTACTGGGGCTGTAAGAGATTTTTACATGTGTGTACTAGTGTACTTTTAAAAATGCATTGCTTTGACCTATACCAAGAATACAAAATGCTTAGACGAAAATTGCGTGATGATAGGTCAACTTGACACATAAAATGCTTATGTGTATTTTTCACAATTAAATGTTCCGATAAAATAAAATGTCCATTTTTTGGGGGCGTTCAATAAAAACACTCATCCAAATTATTTAAGTATTTTATTTATTTTTTCCTTCCGCAAACAACACGCACCAGTTGAATTACAATTTTTTTAATTTTACCTTTAAACTAATAATTAAAAATATTTATTTAAACTGTGCACACATTACGTTTTAATATTACACACACCGTAATAAAACATTTTTTAAAAATTATTAATTGAAACAAGCTTAGCAATTACTCGAATTCTGTTTTTCCATACGCCGTTTAACTCATCCACAATTTTTTTCGAAACACAATTAGCAATTATTTACCCATAGAATTTGGTGTATTTCTTAAGCATACAAATTTCTTACGCTATATACTCAACACCTATTTATGAACATTATCAGATATTTGCGGCTGTACGTCTATTTTAATTACACTGTCCAATTCTTCATTTAAATTAAAAACAAACCGAATAACATGTGACATCAATTTTAATACCAAAAAACATTTTTTGTAGAAAAGGAGAAAATGACTTCGTCTGGAAATATTCTCTACCAAAAATACACTCAGAGATATGAGTAGGCCAGTGGCAGGGATGAGAGTTAGAACCACAACTGCCATTTTGCTCCCACCAATTTCCGTTGTAAAATTTTGAGTATTTAAAAACGTCAGTCTTTTTGAATGTACGTTAAATTTTAAAATAACCGAAAACTCAGCGTGTTTCTCCCACCAATCAAATATGCCCGCCTCAAACAGATATCCTGGCCGATAATATGTGCTAGGTGGAAAATAACGACGGAAACGGTAAGCATTAAACTTTTCAAGCACATTTTCTTTGCCAAGATAACTCGATTTGCCCTGCTGCTTCTGAATTGTGTGAAGTTTAATTGCGTTTGTCCTCTCCAATATCATAGCGGACTTATTGCACTTGTTCATGTGAATATTCAGTATTGTGGAAATATCTTCCCAGTAATCTTGTCCAGAATCTGGCAACATTGCCGAGTTGTTAATGTATTTCCACAGCTGATTTGGTATTTCTTCTTTTAAGAAATTGAAACTGTCTTCTGAGTAGTCCAGAGGTCTTAGCATTTCTGTTATCTCCACCCATAATTCAGAGACGACTGGCAGTGCCTCATGAGAACTCACAGTTCCATGCTTCTGATGAAACTTGGCAAGTTCACTAATATTACGGAAGGCTGCATTTACATCAGTTTCCAAGTTAACCCTTGTAGTGTAAATGTTAAAGTGATTTTCTTGTAGCAATTCGAAAGTGTCAAATTTGACTAGTGGCGGTTCTGCTGTCAATCTGGTCACGTTGTCTCCCTTGTAAATTGTACTTAAATACAACCAGCTTATTGGAATCAAGAAGACGCACAGAAAAAGCGAAGCGTTTTTTGACTTGCTGCCAGCTGCGTCAAACAGACTGTAAGACTGGTCCACAATTGACCAGAACATGAAAAAGTTTACTTCAAACAGAGATGGACTTTGTACTTTACTGAGCGACTTGTTGGATATTTCGGCAATCCATGACACAATGAAGCACTGTGCGAAAATTAGCAGCCACGTTGATATATCGAAAGGGGAAATGAGTTCTGCCAACTGATTTGTCCAAGGCATTTGTTCTTTATGACAACTAACAAAACGAAACTGTCTGATGTAGGTTACCAATCGGCTGTCTTGAAAAAAACTTCGAGTCCAAGAATAATCTCTGTCTATCATTGGACGAAATACTGGATGTGAGTGAATAGGTTTTGTTGAGCTGCAAGCATCAACAATTAAGTCTTTCCATTCTTTATGGTACTTGTCATACTCATCAGAAAATGTGATATTTGCTGATTTTGGTAATAGCAGTGAGGTCAAGTGAAGGTCTGCTAATTGAAAAAGATTATTTAATCGTCTTTCCACTGGATACCTTTGAATTTGTTCGAGGACAGCTTGTCTGTTCTTTCCTTCTGCCCCTTTGAAGTTGTCATACTCAGAGATATAACGGTATAGCACAACTTTAACTGAGTGAGGATCAGGATTGATCCGTTGAAATTCTTCCAAAACACTTTCAAGTTGATTTTTGTTGGTCGGAATCAGTTTGACGCGAAGTTGGATGATTTTGAAAGAGTCACAAGGATCGCAATAAGGGCACAGCGTTTTTAATGAGCGAGACGGGTATTCCCAAACTATTACATTAGTGGATAGTCTTGGATAATTTATCTTATCGCGGAAAACCCCAGCAAACCATCTTTTGACATACCTTTGACGCCGACAAATTGAGTCCGTGTTTAGGCTACAAATAAGCAGTGAGACTTCTGGAACGGTGGTAACTTTGTGCCACATCAGCCTTCGATCGTAGTAGGTACTCAGAAAGTGACTGGCAATTGGATTCATCAGGTTAGTTTCCCAGGTCCAAGTTTCCTTGTACATTTGTGGAGATTCCTTTTGAGTTGGTGGATGAATGTAAACGTTTGCTTCACAACTGAGATTTTTTACTTGCAGCTGAAACGATTCTGAGTGAAATTGTGCCACATATTGCTCTCCTCTGAGCATTGTTGGTAGTTTTGCTGCGTCAATGTTGACGTTGTGGCAAGTGGATAAGTTTTCGCTCCTTAATACTGGATATGATAAGGCAAGTTCATACGGAAATATGTGATCTGTTTCACAATGCGATATGTATCGAAGAAGAAGAATTGGTTGAGCTACTATTTCAAAATCAATATTCAACCCTCTAAAATTTAAAACCCATATTGTGCAGCCTGCAAATGCATTCAAAATTGTGATTTGCTCCGTTAGATCGTTTTTGGAAAATTCTTTTTTTGTCGCCAATGTAAAGTAGTTGCTAATGTTCCCTATTAATAAACAACACAAAACAAACAACAACGAGAACTTTTCCAGCTTCGTCCCCATTTTAAATTTTCAAGACAAAAAATCTGATTATGATAATTTTGTTGGATTTTTGGTGTCGACAAGAATGAATCCAAGTATTTGATTGGTGTTCATCAAATATGTAAAAATACTTCACACTGCGTTATATTCTTTAAATATAGTTGGCTGATTTCAGAAATTTTACTTTGATGCTCAACCTTAGCATTCGTCGTTCACTGAAAACCAAACCAAGACACAAATCTTAAATTAAAATCCTTCCGTGTTTTGTTAGCTTAATAAATAATATTAGTCAACAGTTGTAACACATCCGTGTTATTATACGTCATCTCCTTTCGTCGGCTTGTTTTGTTGCATTAGAATGTTTAACATTTAAATTTAGGTAAAATCTATCTTGTGTTTACACAATCATTTGTCAGCAAAGCAACTAATCTTTAAAAACATTCGTTTAACTTGTTTGTTGAATCTAGTGTAATCACATGGATAAGTATGTTCAACGCCTAAAAAATGGGTTCAATCCTCACGATGACGTCATACATTTCGATAGTTTACTAATTACACGCATTAAAAAGCTCGCTTGTCAACTTCGCAGAAGTATTAATGTGTAAATATGCAGATAATTTTGTGAAGAGACCTTTTTTGAGTGGTGACTTTGAATGAAGAATGGTAACACAAGTGTACTGCCTTACGCAATTTTAAACTGTGGCTAAAACTCAAGTCGAATAAATTTTTGACTTATTTTGTTTTCTGCCAATATAGTCTATTTGGAACGTTAATTGATGAGACTATCACATTAGCATGGATTTGGGTCTTAAATATTACCGGCACAATTATTTTTAGATAACTTCAAGTTATATTCATTTGAATCCAGACAGTTGAGCTGTGAGCTGTTCCTGCACTCCCTGCAATCTGCATTTCAGCCTTTGTTCAGAAGTGGCATTTTGGAGTCTAAAAATAGTCTATTCAACACTGGTTACCAAAAAAAGAACAGTTATCCCGGGTAAAGTCAACGACACAAAACTTTCATAAGGCTTAGCAGTAGTTTTTATTTACCTGTATGCTCTACTAGAAAATATATATTTGTTTTTTTTAAGTTTTGCTGATTTGTTTTAATATTATTTTTAACTAGCCCATAGCAAAGCCACCAATTGGAAATATTGCCCGTTAAAATGAGTATCATGACAACACGACCAGTCTGGATCGACTTTCTCATGACCAGACTCGAAAAGAAGATTGTAGTTGTAAGCAAATCTTGTTAAGTAAAATGTTAGATTAGTAGTTGTTTCACCTTAGTTATAGTACTAAAGTACCAATAATCCAATAGAAATGAAAGCGGTCAGAAGTTTTAGAATCGGAAAGCAAAGGTGTTGGGAACCAAGAGAACTTGAAAGGAGATGATGGTTTTGACTATTGGAACAATAAATGTCTGTGATATGCTCAAGCTTACCATTCCTCTTACACTAAACGACAGACAAGTAAAAGGAACATAAAATTGAAATGCTGACGTGTCAAGTTGGCTTCATACATAACACCGATCAATAATCATACGACATACGTGGAATCGTACTTATCCCCCGTTCGCCAACCTGTTTACTTGCTTGAGCTTGCTTAACAACAGCAAGGAAGTTGAACATTGATTTTTTCAACTTGGAGCTTATACAATCCTTTTTAGCAAAGCAATTAATTTTTTTAGACAAAAAAGCTCGTTAACTTTTCTTTATCACTATATAACTACACAGTGACTATTGGGGTTTGTTTTTGAAAAAAAATCCACATAAACCTTACGTGTAAAGCTACAATCAATACTATTTTGACACGTACAATAATATCAATGCTTTCTTTACGAACTTATTTCCCACAATGTACTTTAAAATATAAAGCTTTACTCACTGCTTCTAAATCATAAATGACTTCTGGGGAACATAATCCGCTGTTTGATCATAAATGTTAAATTTATACAGCGTTAATTTCGTAATTGGATATCCAATCCTAGATATAAATATAGATGTCCCGTCCTTAAATATCAGGTTAAAAAGCAAACAACTAGACGTTGCGCTTTAATGTTTTACAGATTACACGTTAAAAAAACTAGTTCACTAGTCAACTAAATTTATTGCTCATTCCCCATTGGATTCAGTCACTTTCAGTTAACTGTCGTGTACGAATTTATACTTTGGCTTACTCAGAGGAGGACACACTCGAAGACGACATCACACAAAAATGAATAACTTTATCAAATTGGCTATCAACTAGTATGAGCTCTTCGATGCTAATCAAAATACGCAGACATGATTTTATGTAAATTTAAAGATATTTCTCAATGAATCAAAGCCACTGTCAACAAATATGAAGTCATGCAGCTAATATTCTCCGTTGCTACTAAAAAGCTTCACATTTGTTTTTACACTGAAAGGCGAACGAGAAATGGGAATGTGATAATAGTAATACGTTTGTGTATAGTCTGTGCGTTAACATAAAGCATAGTTACTTATCGGCTGGCTGTATGCTAAAAATCCAACAGGAAATAGAACATCGATTATTTCAGCTTTTCTCTGGAATCGATTTTACCTGAACATCTAAGCGGAAAACTCATTTCTGTTCATTCCTTATCACGACGTAACTGGTGTGAATATTAAATCGGTTTTGCAAGCTACACATACCTTAACCTCAAGTGTAAAGCTTCTTTTCAAAAATATTATCTCTCAGCCATGATTCAAACAGATTATTTAAATATATATACATGATCATTAAACATCTTTATATATCCATTCTCTTTATTTAACAGAAAACGATCTTACAATTATCGTTACATGTATATTATTTTACTTTTATTTTACTAACTTAATTGATGATACGTGCCTTAAATAAGTATAAATTCCACGCCATGTTTCCTAAGTTCTTTATAAGATAGAAAATGGGTGAAATTTTAGATTTCCCTTATTAACTTGCATATATTATTGAAAAATATGTAAAATTTCCCACAACTAAGAAATATACATTAATTACTATTCTAATTAATTTACTACATTCTGTTGAAAAGACACTCATGTTGTAAATTTGCATTTCAAAACATGCGGGATACCAATTTCATCCCTCAAAGGTAAGCCAGTTGAAAACATATTTGTAAAAATAATAGTAGTTTTAAACAACCTCGTGACGTGGCAACAATATGTCATGTATATTCATTTCTTAAACTTTTTCATTATCCTTTTTATGCTGCTACATTGTGGGTAAAGAAATAAATGAAATTGGAATCCTATTAAACTCAAATATTTTTCGTTGCTTAGTTTACATGTAAAATATTCTACTTTTTATTTAACTAACTTATTTAATAAGATGTATCTTAAATAATTATAAAATCCTCGCAATGTTTCAAACCTTTTTTAAAGATCTTTAAAATTTAACCAAAACACTAATCAAGTTATCTAAAAGTGTTAACGTCCAGTCAAGTAAAGTACTTTTTACGTTAAAAAACGGTCCTCCCGTTCGCAAAGTAACCGGTCTAAAAGATTTGGCAGATACATGAGCATTAATAAGGCCATTACAAATTTGGAAAGTTCGATCAAAAATTGTACCCCAATTGAGCTGTTTGAAATAACTACACCATTGGGCCACTATAAGAGATTATATAGGCTCTATCTTTTGGCATTACAAAATCAAACCAATATTCATCCAAAAAGTAGTCCATCAAAACCAGCAATGCTGCATATTAGCATGATATACAAGACAAATTACTCCCATGATACAAATATTATGATGACAATAACATTTAAAACGAAAACTTGACTCCAACTTTGAGGAAGTCCTCGACGATATTATAAACAGGGTCAACAGGATGAAAAATATTGAACGCAAATGCGATTGAAGCCATATATGGGGAGGTATATGGAGAGATGATTAAATGTTGATGGAAGATGGTCAAATTCGCCAAGTCTCAAGTTCAAGATGTCAATTTCCTTGGTACGGTCTTTTCTTAGAAATTCATGTTGTTTCGCAAATGTGAAATAGTTTCTTATCATCAAAAAACAAAATAAATTCACCAACAAGAATTTTATTTTTATTCTTGTCCCCATTTTAAGATGCAAAGTCGAAAGTGTGGAAAAGTCGATAATTGGAATTGGTTTCAACTAATTTAGAAGCTCGATCTGTCGTAGATATGAACAAGCTTATGATTTTGCCCACACCGAAAGGAAAATTAAGGAAATTAAACAGCTTACGTGACCAGTTGGCTTAGTACATAACATCAATCAATATCCACGTGTGATTGTTCTTAACTCCCATTTGCCAACCTGTTTTCCGATTTAGCAAGCCTTATATCCAAAATTGAGTATTGAACCTCGAACTAATACAATACTTTTTTGCAAAGCAATTCAGTTTTTGAAAAATAACTCGTTAACTTTTTCCTTGTTACGATACAATTATAAAGAGGTTATTGTGGCTAGCTGATGCAAAAAAATCTACAAACCGTACGTGTAAAGTAAGAATCAATACTTTTGTGATACGTACAATACTATCAATACTTTCGTTAGAATGTTTTTTTCCAGAAGGAATTGTGGTCCGTTGTTCCACCATCACTATCACACCATCACATCCGACATAAGATGCTCAATGATCACAATTTATGGTCTGTAATTACCGGTAATTGTTCTTTTGACAACTTTGCGAGATTTCCAAAAAAAAAACATAAAGAATTTTGTACAAGGATCGAATGTTGTAGATGGTAGTAATACATGCGTATTATATTTTTTAAAGCAAAATAATACAATATTTCAAATAAAATTATCTAATTACTTTCGTCCAATCACTCTTTAAATGGTAGTAGTAAGCACACGGTATGTATAATAGACTATAATAGCATGTATAATGCAGTAGACTATATATATAACGTTGTAAAGACAACGGGCTTCATCCATCAAAAAGTTATCTTTCAGGAAGCCTAGTTTTAGTTTTACACAAAATTGAATATTTATATTTAGTTTGCGCGTAATTACCTACCTAAATTATAATCATACCTAATAACGGACGTACCAGCATGATCAGAGTGGCACCAAAAGGCTACATCTTGTAAGATAATTACATACATAATTCAAACATTGGAAAAAAACTGCCCAAAATCTTGTGTGTTGTGTCAGAATTGGCAGGCTGCCATCGATTTACTATATATATCGTGGTAAGTATTAAGTTAGACAAGTGTTTTCGAGGAATTAATTACTTTGTAATAAGGGATTGTGTAAGTTCCATGTTTTAAATAATCGATGCTCAAATTATTTTCTGATGCTAGGCATGCCAGAGCTAGACAGGAAGGTTGACAAATTGTTGTTATGTATATCCGCATCAAGCCGTTATGGATATTGATTAAGGCTACACAAGAAGCCCAATATACACGTAAGGCTTCCAATTTACCAGTACACTTTCTTGTTCCATCTTTAGTGTGAGACGTATGTTTATTTTGTGCAAAAGAATAAATAAGTTTTTTCCGAATTCCCAAATTTAACAAAATAAAAGGTTATACTTCTGTACTTGGATATAGTTCTGCATAAAGCTTTCTCTGGGAGTAACAAAATAATTTAAACAGTTCACAAGTTTAATCCAATCATAGAGCTCGTTCTAGTTGATAAGTTGCCGATGTTTTTTTTTATTTTAAAAAGAGGGATTTTAAATCTGATCTTTAGACTTTGCAACTTAAAATGCAGAAAAGAATAAAAGTGAAATTCTCGGTATTATTTTTATATTTTTGTTTACTGATAGGTAACATTAGCAATTATTACGCATTGGCAACACAAACCGATTTTTTAAGAAAAGGTCTTACAAAGCAAATTAGCATTTTAAATGCATTTGGCGGCTGCACTATGCGAGTTATAAATTTTAAAGGGCTAAATATTGACTTTCAAGCAGTAACTCAACCTATTATCCTTCTTCGATACGTATCGCATTGTGGAACATACACCATATTTCCATTTGAACTTGCCTCTGCATACTCAGTATTGAGAACCCCCAACTCATCAAATTGTCACAACGTAAAAACAGACAAAGCCAAACTACCACCCAATCAAATAGGAATTCAGTATGTGGCACAAACTCTCTCAGAGTCGTTTCAAATGCAAATAAAAAATCTCACTTGTGAAGCCAACGTTTATCTTCATCCACCTACTGAAAATGATTCTCCACAAATGTACATAAAAAACATGGGTTGGAAAAGTTATCTTATAAATCCCATTGTCAGTAACTACATAAATACGGTGTTCTATCGAAAGTTGATGTGGAGACATCTCAATACCGTTTCAGTAATCTCGCTGCTTATTTGTAGCCAAAAAGTAGACTCGATATCCAGGAATCAGAAAGATGTCAAAAAATGGATTGCCGGGGTTATTTTAGATAAGAGTGTATTTCCAAGACCATCAATTAATCTACTTATTTGGGAATACCCGTCATTCTCATTAAAAACGCTGTGCCCTTATTGCGATCCTTGTAATTCATTCAAAACCGTACAACTTCGTGCGAAACTGATTCCAACTTCCAGGAATCAACTTCAAAACGTTTTAGTAGAAAGTGAACGAATCAATCCTGATGCTCACTTAGTTCAAGTTGTACTAATAAGTAGTATTCCTGAGTATGAGAATTTCAAAGAAGAAGAAGGCAAAAGAAGAGGAACTGTTTTGGATCAACTTATAAAGTATCCCATTGAAAAACCATTCGAGGACCTTTCTTTATTTGCGGACATGCACTTGACCTCACTGCTACTACGAAAATCAGCAAATATTACATTTTCTGATGAGTATGACAAATACACTGGTAAATGGCAAGACGTTATTGTTGATGCATGTAGCTCAACAAGAACTATTAACTCACATTCAGTATTTCGACCAATGATAGAGTACTATTATTCTTCGTCTGCAAGTTATTTTCCAGATAGCCGATTAGTAACCTATATCAATCAGTATCGTTTGGTTAGTTGTCACAGAGAACAAATGCCTTGGCCAAATCAGTTATTGGAGCTGATTTCCCCTTTTGATATACCAACGTGGCTGCTGATTTTAACACAGTGCTTCGTAGTGTCGTGGATTGTAAAAATATCCAACAAGTCACTCCGAAAAATAAAAAGTCTAACTCTATTTGATGTCAATTTTTTCATGTTCTGCGCAATTCTAGACCAAACATACAATGAATTAGACACTGCTGCCAACAAGTTAAAGAAAACTTCGTTTTTTGTAGGTGTATTCTTTGTTCCAATCTGTTGGTTGTATCTAAGCACAATTTACAAAGGAGATAATGTAACTAGATTGACAGCGGAACCTTCACTAGTAAAATTTGACACTTTCAAATTGTTGCAAGAAAGTAGCTTCAAGATTTACACTAAAAGAAATAACTTAGTAATTTCTTATGCAGAAGACTATAATATTAGTGAACTTGCAAAGTTGCATAAGAAACATGGCGCTGTAAGCTCTCATGAGGAACTGCCAGTGGTGTCTGAAATATGGACTGAAATAACACAAATGCTAAGGCCGTACGACGTTTTCGAACGAAGCTTCAATTATTTAAAAGAAGAAATGTCGAAGCAGATGTAGAAATACATCAACAACTCGGCAATGTTGCCAGATTCTGGACAAGGATATGATGAAAATATTTCCACCATTCTCCGTATTCATATGAACAAGTGTAAAAAGTCCGCAATGATTTTGCAAAGGCCAGCGGCAATTAAACTTCATGTAATTCAGAAGCAATTGGGCAAACCGAGTTATCTTGGCAAAGAAAACGTTCTTGAAGTGGTGGACGGGTATACTTTGAGGGGCTTTTTTCAACCAAATTTATATCGCCGACCAGGGTATCTTTTTGACGCGGGCATATTTGAATGGTGGCAGAAGCTCATTGAATTTTCGCTTGTATTAAAAACCAGTGTTCATTTTAAACGACTCGCGTATTTAAATACTCAAAATGTTACATCTAAAATGTATGGTAGCAAAACGGGAGTTGTTGTTTTAACTCTAATACCAGCCACTGGCCTGCTAATATCTCTGAGTGTATTCATTTTTGTCGAAAAAAGTTGTAGACTATCACTAAAAAATATTTCTACTTTAATTTACAAGACATGTTCAAATATTGGGTTAAGAGTCTTGCAACGTATTGGTCGGTTGGTTTTTGAATTAAACGAAGAAGTAATCAATGTAAATAAAGTAAACGTACAGCCACAATTATGTGGTAATATTTAGTTATGTGTCTTAAGTATATACCGTAGTGAGAATGTATTTGTAAGATACATACGCACGAAATTAGTGCTTTTTTAAATAGTTGCGTAAAAATAATTGATATATTTGTCGATGAGGATTTACGAATGTTTAAACACATTCCTATTACAATTGACTTGATCTTTAAGCGTATTAATTAAATAAATGAACCACTCTTTAATTTGGACACGAACTCATCACATTATTACCATCTAAACCTTTCGTTCCTCCATATATTCAAAGTACTACTTTTGGTTTCCAGGGAGCTTTCCTTAGTATCTTCCACCCATACAGTTGCTTCGTTATAACCAAATAAGTTTATATTAAATATACATACTGATTCCCAAGATGGGGGGTTATTAACTGAGCTAGGCGACTGACAGCAATCAAAAGAACTCCGCTGATACTTACTGTACATAAAAAAAGTAAAGAACGTAGAAACTTGGTTGTGTTTAGAACATTTTTTAAAATGTTTTAATTAAAAAAAGAAAACGTTCATTGTTAGTTTTTAAAATAAATTCAGACTTGCCATTTAGTGTCAGTCAGTCTAAACTTTAGTTTAATTGCAATTAGTATTTATTGTAGGTCAAGACACATTACAGATATCCGACAGGGAGAAAGGTAATGTCTGAGTGGTGGTTACACATTAACATATTTCCTCCTCCTCTCCTCCTTCGGAGGCTCCCCATTCCCATCCCATCCCCCATGCGTAGTTTCAATGTTCTTATTCAAACTGTCCTTTTTAATGTGCCACCACCTATTCCAACCCACCACAACACAGCTAGAAATAGCTTCTTATCCTCTCGTTCCATTGCTTAATGATAACTTTTAATGTAAATGAATTATAATTATTTAATCGTAAAAAATGACATAGCCGACGTCCCCTCTCCCTGTTTTGCTATGACATCTACGACATATGCAATACAGAGAAGCCAAAATATAACCAGTCGATCAACATGCCATCTCATTTTTAAATATCAATTTTTTACTTCTTCTGTTTACATATTACAGTACAAAATATAATTACTCTTATTTAATAAGCTTTACATTTAACAACTGCGCCATTTACAAATATTACTACGAATTGTCATTCACTTCATTTATCCTCATTCCCACTTTGAAACTTTTTCCCAAGCTTATGCGTATATTTTTTGTGATTACTTAAATTCTTTGGCATGCCAAATCCCTTCCCACAAATTTCACAAATAAACAGCTTCTTGCCCTCCAAATTATTTTGATGAGCCAACTTATGCTGCTCCATTTTCCCCTTCCAAAAATAACCCTTTCCACAAAATTTACACTCAAATCTCCATTCTTTTTATTTATTTATTAATTACCGATTAGCGTAGCTAGGTAGTTAATGAGATTACGATCCTGTCTGTCTGTCTGTTTGTCTGTCTGCCTGTAAACACGATATCTCGAAAACCACTTGACCATTCGACACCAAACTTGACACACAGACACCTTAGGTCAAGACCTTCCTTGGGATTGATTTTCAGACCCGGGGGTCAAACGTGACCGGAGATATGGGGGTCACAAGGTCGCATACATTTTAAATGGCAATTTTTTTATGCTCGATTCTCATGCAGGATCATTAGCTGATCAAAACGGAATGCATTTCTGACCTCAATATCGCCCCTGACCCGAGATATGGAGGTTACAAGGTCACATGCATTTTAAATGGATTTTTTTTACTGTCAATTCTGACATACATACATACATGAACGTACAAAAGCGTACTTATCATTTTTTTGAAATATATTTCTTTATAATTACTTTTAATTACTTGTTTTTAATTCCTTTTAGTTTATTTTCTGTTGTGACTTTAACTGTTTATGTTTAAATGTTTTTATTTTTTATCAAATATTTATTTCTATTTGTTGTATTTATTATAATTAATCATATAGTATGTTTTAATAAATAAAAGCCAAATAAAATAATTAATTAATAACATTCAATAAAAAATACTAATTAACTTATTTATTTAGATTCGTTGGCTTTCTTTAATTAAAAAAAAAAAATTACTTTAAAAAGCTATTAGGTGGCCAATTAAAAAGTGATTTGGTGGTGTTGTTGGCATTTCAAATAATAAGTGTACTTGTTTGTGGTAATGATGATGACAGCGCCAACAAACAATGCCTTGGAAATGTAAACTAATAGTTTTCCCAGATACGAACACTCAATTTAATTCATTATTTTAAATAAATAATTATCTAAATTACTAAACATTTCTTTGTCATTCCATTATCCTGTCCGCCATTTTGCACTTTTTAAACTTGATATTGTTATGCAAATGCTTTTCCGTTCCAAATTTCTTGCCACACAAATTGTAGCTAAATTGCCTCACTTTATCCCCGTGAGTCAACTGTTGAATGAGCAGTCCCCCTTCAAACTGAAATCCCATTCCACAAAATTTACACTAAAAAATGTCCTCTGCTTTGTTCACTTTTGACCTTCCATCCTCATCACCAGGTTTACTTTCTGCTGTTCACTTGACCTTTTCCACAATAAACTTTTGATAGCCGTTCAGTTTCATCGTAATTTCCACAATTTGAAGATGGAGTTCCCTTGCTTCTCTTGTTAACTGGGTGCATTGATCACACAAACTTATCCAACTCTCCGGATTTCCATAATTCTTGAGGAACTTCGTTCACAGGCTAGTAGGCCCTTGTAGTAGCTTCTTGAGTATAAGTATTACATTTAATTGTTTTGAGATTCCACTGCATTTTAGTTTGCTGTTGGTAGCAAGCTGGTCGCTTACCTGACATGTCTATTGACTAGATAACCCCTGCAGGCGAATTTATTTGGTGCATATATTTTCCAAATACATTCCATTTTCAAGCATGCTGATTCTCTTTTAAATTAATGCTGTCTTCACCAATAATTAATTCACCATTATATAAATTAATTAAAAAACTTCACAACTACATCTAAACAAATTATGAATTTGATTAATTATTTCTAAATTGTAAAACAATTTTTTATTAGGATACTTTATAAAATCATAATATTTCCTCACAGACCACTTTCCACCTTCACTTTTACCAAACTAATCTATAATTAAGAGTTAAATGATTAATTTTTCTACAAACGCTTAGCAATTACGCCAAAACTTAAAATTATAAGAGCAACCACTCAAAATATAATTATCAGAAAAGTTAAAACTAAAAGATAAACAATAACGTTCACTTCCTTCTCAGTACCAAACCATCCCTCAAAGATTTCCAAATCCTAGCATAACATACTTGATGTTCTACATACTCAACAGCTCCTAATGAATATTAACAAATAATTGTGGCTACATGTCTATTTTAATTACATTGTCCACTTCTTAACTTAATTTTAAAACAAACCGACCAACATGTCTCAAAACTTTAAATACCACATTTAAATATAATTTGCAAGAAAAAATAATTTGGTTTCTTCGTGATCCGCTGGAAATATTCTCAACGAGAAATACACTCAGGGATATGAGCAAGCCAGTGGCAGGAATCAGAGTGAGAACAACAACTGCCGTTTTACTTCCATCATTTTCAGATGTTACATTTTGTATATTCGAAGACGTGAGTCTTTTTGAATGTACGTTAGTTTTTAAAACAAGTGAAAATTCCATATGTTCTTGCCACCACTCAAAAATTCCCGCTTCAAAAATACATCCTGCTCGACCATATGAGCTTGGTGGCAAATATCCCCTGAATAAATACCCTCCAAACTTTTCAAGTGCCTTTTCTTTACCAAGATAACTCGGTTTGCCCAACTGCTTCTGAATTGCGTGAAGTTTTATTGCCTCTGCCCTGGCCAATATCATTGCGGACTTTTTACACTTGTTCATATGAATATTGAGAATTGTGGAAACATTTTCCCAGAATCCTTGTCCAGACTCTGGCAACATTGCTGAGTGGTTGATGTATTTCCACATCTGCTTCGATATTTCTTGTTTTAAAAAACCGAAACTGTTATCTGAAAAGGTATGAGGCCGTAGCATTTGTGTTATCTCCAGCCATAATTCAGAGACGATCGGCGGTGTCTCATGAGAGCTTACAGCGCCATGTTTTTGCTGCAGCTTGACAAGTTCACTAATATTATAGTAGACAGGATGCAAGAGAATCCTTCGACTGTAAATCTTAAAGCTATTTTGTTGTATCAATTTAAATGTCTCAAATTTGACGAGTGGTGGTTCTGCTGTCAATCTTGTCACGTTGTCTCCCTTGTAAACCGTGCTTAAATACAACCACCAACTCGGAATAGCGAGCAGACACAAGAAAAACGAAGCATTTCTCGACTTGTTGGCAGCGGAAGCTAGAAAACTGTTGGGCTGGTCTAAAGTCGACCAAAACATGAAAAAATTGACTTCAAAAAAAGATGGACTTTGTTGGTTTGGTAGCGACTTGTTGGAAATTTTTACAATCCAAGACATAATGAAGATAACTGTTAAAATTAGCAGCCACGTTGATATGTCGAAAGGGGAAATAAGTTCTGCAAGCTGGTATGTCCAAGGCATTTGTTTTTTATGACAACTCACAAAACGAAAATGTCCGATGAAGGTTACCAAACGGCTATCTTGAAAAGAACTTCGAGTCCAAGAATAAGTTCTTGATATCACTGGACGAAATACTGGATGTGAGCTAACAGGCTTTGTTGAGCTGCAAGCACGGACAATTACGTCTTTCCATTTGTTAACGTATTCTACATAAAAACGGGTAAATGTGATATTTGCTGACTTTCGTAGTAGCAGTGAGGTTAAGTGCATGTCTGCTAGGAAATATAAGTCCCCCAATCTTTTTTGAACAGGATACTTTTGAATTTGCTCCAAGACGGCTCGCCTGTTCTTTCCTTCTTCCTCTTTGAAGTTATCAAACTCAGGGATATAATAATATAGCACAACTCGAACTGAGTGAGGATCAGGATTGATTCGTTGACTTTCTGCTAAAACACTTTCAAGTTGATTTCTGTTAGATGGAATTAGGTTCGCTCGAAGTTCGATGGTTTTGAAAGATTCGCAAGGATCGCAGTAAGGGCACAGCGTGTTTAGTGACAAGGACGGGTATTCCCAAATGAGTAAATTATTTGATAGTCTTGGAAAGTCCAATTTATCTCTAAAAACCCCTGCAATCCATTTATTCACATCGTTTCGATTCAAACATATTGAGTCTGCGTTTAGGCTACAAATAAGCAGTGAGATTTCAGGAACGGTGTTTACATGCAACAACATCAACTTTCGATCAACTTCAATACTCAGAAAATTGGCAGCAATGAGATTTGTAAGGTAACTTTCCCATGACAAAGTTTTCTTGTACATTTGTGGAGATTCCGTTTCAGTTGGCGGATGAAGATACACGTTTGCTTCACAAGTGAGATTTTTCATTTGCAGTTGAAACGAATCTGAGAGAAATTGTGCCACATATTGCCTTCCTCTGAGTATTTTTGGTAGTTTGGCTTCGTCAATGTTGAAGTCGTGACAAGTAGATAAGTTGTAGCTCCTCAATATTGAATATGATGAGCCAATCTCATATGGGAATATCCTGTGTGTTTCACAGTGCGATAAGAATCGAAGAAGGAGAATAGGTTGAGTTACTACTTCAAAGTCAATATTTAACCCTCTAAAATTGAGTACGCGTATATTGCAACCTGCGAATGCATTGAAAATGCTGCTTTGCTTGATAAGATCTTTTTTGAAAAATTCGTTTTGTGTCGCAAATGTAAAGTAGTTGCTAATGTTCCCTAATAATAAACAAGACAAAACAAACAATAACGAAAATTTTGCTTCTAGCTTCGTCCCCATTTTAAAGTGGCAAGTCAAAAATATCGTTTTGTGATAACTATAATTGATTTTTCGTGAAATCGTTTCACAGAAATTAATCCAAGCGTTTAATTAGTGTTCAACTTATGAATCTCACAATAAAAAAACCTTATTGCGATTTTTTTATCAAAATAAAGTTGGTCGATTTCAGAAATTTTACTTTGATGCTCAAGTTTAGCATTCGTCCTACACTGAAAACCAAACCGGACACGAATTTTAAATTAAAATCCTTACGCGTTTAGCTGGCACAAAAAATAACATCAATCAACATTCGTAAGACCTACGTGTTATTGTAAGTAACCTCCTTTCGTCAGTTAGTTTTGTGGCTTTAGGATGTTGAACCTAATCAATGAATTTGGATAAAGATTATATCTAGCTGAAGATAACACAATCCTTTTTTAGCAAAGCAACTAATCACTCAAAAAATTCTTTCCACTTATTCGTTATCATATAGAATATATGTCGAAAGCCACGACCAGCAGTATTTTTAATGCTTGATATGCTCAACTTTTTCCCGACAAGGTCTTTAAACTTGATGTGATGCTCGATATTGAATGTTAACTTAACTATAGGTTATTCACGCACCCAGCATTAATTCCGAATTCTGTTTCCAATCTTATACCCTGTGGTTGCGCACAAATTAAAAATTAGAAATTAGCCCTAAATGTATTTGATTGGTTAAAACTGTGTTTTTCCATGGATGAGCATACCCCAAGCCTAAATTATCGTGTTTGATACTTACGATGACCTCAATCACTTTGATGTTTTACTGATTACACATGTCTTTTTAAATAGATAAACACAAGTAACTTGTCAACTATACAGACATGGGTTTGCACATTTAAAAAATTCGCTA
>JAQFZG010001270.1:0-22510 GCA_034695465.1 Entomobrya nicoleti | reverse complement strand
CGCAATTATTTGCATAGACCTTAAGGTTTTGTACAAATATGCATTTCTTTTTGCCGTTCCAGCTTTCCACTGATGCAAGGTTTTTGAAGAAGATTTATAAAACGAGCAGCCAATAACAAACAACATGTCTAACAGACCAATATTTAAACAAAGCAAGGCTAAAATAATGAACAAAAACACATACAAGTGTAAGTCAAGAACGATAAAAAATATATTACAAAGTAGTAAAACTAACAGAAAAACACTGCATAAAATTACTGTACTGGCGTCATATGCGTATGGCCTTAACACATTAGTCACAATTTTGCATTCCCGATAAAATCGAATGACAGAGATATTGGGTTTGGAATGTTTTCGTAAGTTCTTTAGTAGTATTAGTCGGTATAAACCTTCTGAAAATGATAAGGTTATCAGGTTAAGGAATCCAATGAAAAATAAATGAGCCATAAAAAAGTAAACTATCAAACAAATTAGTTTAAATGATATATTCTGATAAAATGACAGGAAAACACACTGTTCGGCACCTATACAAAATACATATTTCGCAACAGTATGAAAAGGGTCTAAGTTTAAGTAAACGAACAATAAAATGGCTAAGGCTACCACTAAGTTAAGCGAAACTATTGATACTGCTAAAACTATCCAGATAAATAAGTGTTCATTCGTTGACAAATCCCAATATTTCTCGACAGTGTAAATCCAATTACAAACCAAAACCAAGTTTTTCACATGTTTTAACACAACGTAATCAGTTATAGAAAACAAAAGCAGCACAAGTATCAACATACTCTCAGTTAGTACATGAACAAATCCAAGTATGTCGGGGTTGCTAAATTCTCTTTTAATTATGATGGCTGCTGACGTTATTAATATTAGTTTAAATGCGAAGTTTAGCGAAACATAAATTCTCAAGTTTGCCTTTTGATTTATGATTGGACACCAATTCCAGCGTTTGTCATTGGAGTCCCAATAGAGAGGGAACCAGGTGTACGAGTTGTTGATACGTTGATGTAAATCGTAAACTTTAAATAATAACTTCATTTTGTATAAATGTAAGGCTCAAATCTATTTACAAAAATTGTTCAAAAGTTTTTATTTTATTTTTGTTTTTAAATATTTTAACGAGATACCAAAAGTAAGACTTGTGAACAAGTTGCAGAACTTTACGAACGGTTTATTTGAGTTTAGTTTGAACTATGAACTATTTTTTAGTTTCATAAAGTTAACTGCCTACAATTTAGTACAAGGTTGTTCAATTGGTACACGTGCAAACGTAGGAATTAGTAAAAAAAAACTAGCATAAATATAAAATTGGTAAGTTGCAACTGCATTTTTAACAATAAAATATACGTTTAAATTTTAAATGAAAGTCAAAACGTTTATTTTTAAATTATGGTGTCTGTAAGGTAGCTACGAGGACATTATGAATTTAAAAATAACATTTAGCAAGCTGTAGTCTAAAAGTGAGGCACATGAAACTTAAAAAACTTATTTAAATCAGCCAATTTAGTAGGGGCCCATATTATTAAACTGATCAATTTAAAAAGAGGTAATTCAGTAGTATTAAACCAATTGTTCTAATTATGCACATGTGTTTTACAAAAAAAGACATACTTTGCGACAAGTTATCAACGTATGTCGCTACAGTAGCATACCCAGACTTGTATCCAGGTATGCGAACAATGAAATGTTATAATTTTGTCGGCAATTCCTTCAAAGTGACATCCTGTAGCTTGGCTTGATATAAAAATTAGTAAAAACAAATAAAAATAATATTGGTAGAACGTATGTGTACATTTACAGTTTCATCGCAATTGTAATCGCATGCAAATATTACAAATGGAGACGGAAAATGCATCATTTGTACCAAATTAAGGTTTGTATAATGTCATAATCGGGTCAACATAAATAATGAAATACTTCAAAAATATTGTATACGACTCTGTAATTTGTAGGGAAGAACTCAAAATAGAACGGCACTTTAAATAGAAAACATACTCGTTCTCGGAACTAAATATTTTCATATTCCTTGACGTGGTATTTAAACAACTTTTATTTGCCTTAAAAAATTTATGTTTAAAATTCCATTTGTACTCGAAAAGTTAAACTAAAGGGTTAGCTGGAAAGTAAATTAAAACAAGATCGAAAAAATTCAATTATATAACAATATTAGTTGTATCTATTACGGAAATATAATAATTAGTAAAATAAAACTTGATACCCTAATATTTGATTCATATTTACATTCGGGTTTTAATTTATAATAAAGATTACTCGTTTTTTAGAAAAAACTCCTCAATGTTAGTATGGAGTTTGTACTGTTCATTAATAAACTATAAAGATAATTAGTTTTGATTTCAACGTCTATGATGCCTGCTTCTCCTGCAGGTACTGCAATTAATTGCATAGATCTTAACGTTTTGTACAAATAAGCATTTCTTAATCCAGTACATGATTTCCACTGATACAAGATCTTTGAAGAAGACTTATAAAACGAGCAGCCAATAACAAACACGATGTTTAAAAGACCAATAGTTAAACAAAGGAAGGCTAAACTAATAACTATAAACACATACAAATGTTTGTTTAGGGCAATAAAAAATACATTGCAAAGTATTAAACACAAAACAAAAACACTGCATAAAATTAATGTACTGGCGTCATATTCGTATGGCCTTAACACATTAGCAACAATTTTAAATTGTCGATAAAACCGAATGAGAACCATATTGGGTTTTTTATGTTGTCGCATGTTCCTAAGTAGTAGTAGTCGGTACAAACCTTCTGAAAATGATAGTATCCCTAGGTTAATGATTCCAGACAAAAACAAATGTGCCATAAAGTAGTAAGCCATTAAACAAGAAAGTTTAAATAAAACGTTCTGATAAAATTGCAGAAAAACACACCGCTGACCAGTTGCACAAAACAAATATTCTGCGATATTGTAAAACGGGTCTAAATTTAAGTAAACGAACAAGAAAATGGCTAAAGATGACACCAGATTTACAGAAATCATTGAAACTGTCAAAACTTTGCAGATAAAAAACTGTTCATTTGTCGATATTTTCCAATATTTGTCGACAGTGTAAATCCAGTTACAAGCAAAAACCAAGTTTTTCACATGTGTTAAGACAACGTAATAAGTTATAGAAAACAATAGTAGCATAAGTATAAATATGCTTTCACTTAGTACATGAACAAATCCAAATAAGCCCGGGTTGCTCAATTCTCTTTTAATTATGATGGCAGCTAATACTAATAATATTAGCTTAAATGCCAAATTTAGTGAAATGTGGGTTCTAATGGTTGACTTTTGTTTTATGAATGGACCCCAATTCCAGCGTTTGCATGTAGAGTCCCAATAGAGAGGGATCCAGGTGTACGCGTTGTTAATACGTTGATGAATATCGTAAACTTTAAATAGCAAATTCATTTCGTGTAGTAGAAAGGCTCAAAAAATATTAACACAAATTCTACTAAGTCAATATTTTTAAGGGTACGGAAAAATAATATTTGTGAACGAATTGCGGAACTTTACCAACAAGTTACTCTTTTGTTGAACTCTGCAAAAAGTTTAATTTGTTAAAGCAAACGGCAAAACAATTTAATATTCGGTTGCTCAGGTTTTACTTGTAAAACATAGGAATGAGGGAAAGAAAGCTTTTAAATAAAATTAGTATGATGCAAAGGCACTTAAAAACAAAATAATTGGCTTTTTAAAATTTAAGTAACAAAAGTATGTCAAAACAATCCCTTTTAAATTATGGTTCATGTAACAAAGCTAATAGGACACTATGAGTACAAAAACATCCAGTTAGTTGTAGTTTATAACTAAGATATCTAAAGTTTTTATAAAAACAAATTTAAACCTTCCTATTTAGTGGGGGTATTAACTTTTAACATATGTACATAGTTCAATCCATTTTGACTAAATTCCGTGGAACAATTGCAACTAATCCTACAATTACAATCCACTTTTAAGCTATTATTTTGTTTTCACGTATGCGCTATTTTGTAAATATTGTAAATATAAAGTATAAATACTTTATTACTGATATTTAAATTTTTGCACACATTATTAAACTGATCTATTTGTGTAGAAAGTAAATTCAGAAACACAAATCATTCGTTGCAATTTATGTACATGTGTTTTTACCGAACTAAACAAATTTTGCTTCAAGATACCAATTTATTTTGCTACATTAGCGTACGTAGATATTTGTGCACCTATTCGAACAATCAAATTGCAACGTTTTTGTTTGCAATAACCGAAGAGTGGCAGCAATGTTTACGTAAATCAAAAGTTTATCCCTAAACTAGCATAAATTTAGTCTGGTTTGATAAACGAAAGAGTATAAAACAAGTAGAAATTAAATTAGTACAACGTAAGGTTTATATGATATTAATATCGGGTCAGCATGTTTTCAAAAATAATGTCCACGAGTCAGTAATTTGTAGGGAAAAAATCAAAAATAAAACGGCACTTTAAATAGAAAACATACACTCATCTACGGTATTTTCATATTCCTGGTGTTTAAAAAACTTTTATTTGAATTGAAACAGTTTCTTTTTATTCGCGTTAGTACTAGCAATACTTAACTGAACGATTTACTGAAAAGTAAATTAAGCTAGATTTATAAAAACAATCCACTTATATAATATTACTTTTTCGTAACTAGTACGGCAATCTAATAATTACAACTTTTTGGGTATATTTTGGCAATATGCATTGGCAGTCCTATTTCTCAAAATTTTTTGTATATAAGTTCCCATCCGGACGTGACAACTTTAGATGTGTAAACTTATGGTAACATTTAAATTTGTCCATTTTTGAAGTATGCATTACTTTATTTCCGTAGACATTAATAATTCTGTTTCTTTGCCATTTTTTGTTTTGCTTACATTCCGGTGTGAGGAGCTGCAATACAACCAAGCTAACTTTTCTAAACGTACATTCATTGAAACGGTTTCTTTTTAAATAGAACTTCAATGTCTTGTGAGTTTATTGAACCATTGATTTGCTTCGCAAGTGCAGATATTATTTTGTGTATTTATAGATCAATTATTCGTGATTTATGGTAAGATTAAATTGAAAGACGAGTTATCATTCCATATTTCGATAGCTCTTTCTTACTTCGAGCCTATGGGCCGGGCGTGAATTTTTTCAGAAAAGACGATGGAATTGAGTGGCTAGATTCCTTGATGGCTTCCACTGTAACTCTGGTAAATACGGTTCAGTAGATAGAAAACATGTTGTAATAACTCACAATATAATTTAAGTCAACAAAATGCCTGATGTATTGCAAAGCAGTATATTAAAATATAAAAAACATGGTCAAAATATTCGTTCGAGTAAAATATCTAAAAATTAGAGTAGAAAGTGTTTAATTGATCTGTTAGTTAAAGCGCTTCTCATACTATAGTCAATAAAGAAGTTCTTATAAGCAAACATTTGTACAAGTATGTATTTATTAGAGCTTGAGGTTGGTATCTTACATCAACATGATTTATTAGAGCGTTATCACTCAATGGAGTTTTTATCCAAATTCTTTTAAACTGAAATATGGGTAACTTTACGAATATAAATGGTATTATCGCATGCATATGTAAATATCATCTCAATAAAACAAATTCCCAGTGAACTTTTAAAAATATTACAAATGAATAGTGATTTTTTTGAAAGACCTCAGTCAGTAAATATTATTTATGGATATATTCAATGAATCATTTAGTAAAAAAATATTATTTTTTTAGAAAATACTTCTCAATGTTAATATGGAGTTCGTACTGTTTGTTAGTAAACTATACAGATAATTTGCTTTAGTTTCAACGTCGATAATTCCTGCTTCTCCTGCAGGTAAAGCAATTACTTGCATAGATTTCAAAAGTCTGTACAAATATGCATTTCTTTTTCCAGTTCCAGCTTTCCACTGATACAGGGTCTTTGAAGAAGATGTATAAATTGAGCAGCCAGTAACGAACAACATGTCTAAGAGACAAATAAATAAACAAAGCAAGGCTAAAATGACGACCAAAAACATATACAAATGTTTGTCAAGGGCGATAAAAAATATATTAGACAGTAGTAAACCCATCACAAAAACACTACATAAAATTAACGTACTAGCTTCATACTCGTATGGCCTCAGCACATTAGTCACAATTTTGCATTGCCAATAAAACCGAATGAGAAAAATATTGGGTTTGGTATGTTTTCGTAAGTTCTTAAGTAAAACTATTCGGTATAAACCTTCTGAAAATGAAAGTATGATTAGGTTAAGGAAACCAAATAAAAATAAATGAGCAATGAAAAGGTAAAACATCAAACAAACCAGTTGCAATGACAAGTTCTGATAAAACGTTAGAAAAACACACCGTTCAGTACTTATGCAAAACAAATATTTCGCAACATTATAAAATGGGTCCAATTTTAAGTAAACAAACAATAAAACGGTTAAAGATGCCAACAAATTAAGCGAAAATATTGAAACCGCTAAAACTATCGAGATAAATAAGTGTTCATTGCTTGACAAATTCCAATATTTGTTTACACTGTAAATCCAATTACAAACAAGAATTAAGTTTTTCACATGTGTCAACACAACGTAATCAATTATAGAGAGCAATAGTAGCACAAGTATCAACATACTTTCGGTAAATACATGAATCTTTCCAGACAAGCCTGGGTTACTCAATTCTCTTTTAATTATGATGAAAGCTGACGTTAATAATATTAGTTTAAATGCAAAATTTAGTGAAACGTAAATTCGTAAGGTTGAATTTTTGTTGATGATTGGGCCCCATTTCCAACGACTGTGATTGGAGTTCCAATACAGAGGGAACCAGGTGTACAAGTTGTTAATACGTTGATGAAAATCGTAAATTTTAAATAATAACTTCATTTCGTACAGTAGTCAGGCTAAAAACTGTTTAAAACTATGCTTTGAATGTATTTTTTTGGAAATAAGATTTGTAAACAAACTGCGAAGCTTTATAAACAAATTACTTCCTCTCTTGTTAAACTCTGAATAAAAATTCATTTGTGAAAACTACAGCACAACAATTTAATATTCAGTTGTTGAAGTAGTACTCGTTTAAACTTAGAATCAAGTGAAACATAAGCTTAAAACTATAATTTGAATACTGCAAATGGACTTGAAAAAAATAAAATTGGCATTAAAAAGTTGAAATGATAAATTTAGGTCAAAACTTTCATTCGTAAATTATGGTGCTTGCAAGGTAGCTAATAGGACACCATGATTTAGAAAATTACTTGCAGTAAAATGTAGATTATAAGCGATTTATCCAAAAAAAAAATAATGAAAACATATTTAAACCTTCCCATTTTTTCAAGGTTAATAGCTTTATCCTGTTAGTTATTTTGAAGGATTGAATTCTTTGTGACTGGATTCCATAGTGCAATGACAGCTTAGACTAAAATTATGTAAACGTGTGGATTGTTGGCCCTCATTTCGCTTTTCAACTATTACACTGTTTTTGCGTGGAGGCTATTTGGCAAATAACGTATATTTAGTACCCATATGTTATATTCGCACACATGATTAAAATAACCAATTACGTAGGAAAAAATTTAACCGATTCCTCGAATTATGTATGTACATGTGTTTTTATCGAGCTAAACATATTTTGCGACAAGTTACCAATGTATTTTGCTACAGTATGTGCAATTACTTAAGTTTGTTGTAGGGTTTGAACTATTGAATTTTTTCAATGACTAGTTAAAAGCTAAAATTATGTGTTTACTGCGAATAAAACTACTGTTTTTTTTAAATTATCATGAGGTGAACAATTTATTATATATTACATGCAGATTTTCATAAATTTATAGTTAAACTATTTTTTTACAATAAGAAATCCATATTGTGAAAATCTTGGTTTAGTATATGGCTTGTGTACTATGACCATAAAATAGCTTATGTTAAATTAATTATCCATCCTTCCTAAAATATTATATAAATCTTTTTATTCCATTTAAAAGTGATTAAAGTATTTTTGTCTTCTGTTATGTTATTTATTTCCATATATTAAAAATAACCTTCTGCTTACGTAAAAGTAATGCAGCCAACATATGAAAAGTAGATTTAGGCACAAAAATCAATAAAATATTATAAAAGGCAAAACATCTACTGAAATTTATTTTTTTATCAAATTGAATTTGTAAATCGAATTCCCCAAAAAATATTTCCACATTAAGTTAACTTACACATTTATTGCACACTAGTAAAGCTCGGCATGCATAGTTGGCATTGCCAAAACCAGCATAAAAGTAATATTAGCGTCATAATAATTCTTTAATCTTCAAACTTATTTCAGAAACTAGAGATATCTGCTAATTCAAAAGAATTGCCCAGGGAAAACTACGCTATTAATCTAATTCTCTTTTTATATTACGATCCAAGCAATAAAGAAGTGCATGTTTTTTCAATCTAAAATACATAAGCCCTTGTAATGGTTTTTTTCAATTTATCGTAACGGTAGCTTAACAAATTAAATGAACTTATCAATTTCCATACTTAATCACTGCAACGTCATCAATAGATTTATGGTCTGCTCTTTATTAAATGCTAACAACTTTATAGGAGAGAATTCTTCATAGAAAATTCCTGGCCCTAAATATATTCGTATAGTTTTCCATGATTTTAAATGACGTCTAAAGTATCCATTAGCAGGAAACCTTGGAATAGACTTAATAGCATTGATCGTATACTTCGACACACAAAGTACTTGCGATTTTAGTGATCCATCAATTTCCAAATTGATGATAAAAACATTACAAATATTGCAAGCTGCTAATATTAGCAATGGTAATGCAGCAATATATCTCAACGCTATCCAAATATAAGAGGAAATGACAAATACTGAGAAGCAAACTAAAGTCATACCAATCGTTAAACTTCCACAGTGAATATCATTGTAAATATCTACAATACATTCTAGCTCGCGATATATTCTTGCAGTGTAATTGTTTAGTGATCCTATCCTAATTTTATGGTGGATTAGTTTAAGGTAATTTTGAAAGCAATATGTCGGTATTCCGGCAAATAAAATTATGACCAAGACTGCGGAAGTAAATGTGAGAATATTGCAGTAATAAATTATTGGTGTTGCAATCAAATCTAAAACGAAGCTATAAATGGTATTGTGATTAGTGCTTGCACTGTTGCACGTTGGAATAAATTTATATCCTATTGAGGCTGGAGTACATCGGTAGCTTATTTGATGTAAAAATCGTAAAGTTGGTACTGCTGGGAGCATGACGATTCCCAAAAAAAAGTAGAATTTTAGTCGGAATCCTATTCCATAATTAGCGCTTGGGGGCAACCAGTTTGCTTCTGAAAATACAAAAAAGAGAAATTTTAGAAAACGTTTTAAAAATAAGGTTGGGTTTTATAAATTTTGTGAAGCTTGCCATTATGTCGTCGCTCAAATCGTAAAATATTGTTGAACAAATGTACAATTTTATGCATATTTCTGTAGTAAGCCCATGCAATAACTGTTAAAAATGTGTCGGCCGCCGTATAAAGCAAACTTTGTGCAAATATTGGCACATCGATGTTTCCCGTGGTGTAGTAAGAGTAAGTTTGGATAAGCATACATAATGTTTTTACAACACAAATTAGTAAAGAAATCCAGTGTTTCTGGTTTGATTTATTGGTCAGATAAATGTTTCCAATGAAAAGGTTTTGTGTTGGGAATACGTGTCTAGTTAAGATATTAGCAACTTTAAGTTGCAAGTGAATGTGTGGTAGTAACGAATTTGCGAGCAACATTTTTGAAAAAATTCAAAATGTTGCGGAAACTTTGTGGTATTATCTTCAAGCAAGAAAGACTCACATTGATGTGGAAAGCACACAATACTATTTTAATAAACCGATTATGCAACACATTTTTGTTCCACTTAAGAAGAAATTAGAACTTTTCAAATTAAATTTTTGAAAAGCCAATAAAGGCTTGCACAACAATTTCTAATAAATTTAAAAGTGGATTAAAACTTCGACACTCCCAGTTTTTTGGCATTGTTATATGACTTCCTGGCGCGACATCATAATTTTTCATTGCACACATGTAAGCCCTAACAAAATCCTAAAAGTTGATTAGTTTATTCGATATGTATACCCTGGAAAGCCAAATGTGTTGAATATTTTAATACGAGTATGGAAAAACAAACTAGTTTTCTTAGAATAATTGATTTTTTGAACTTACGCAAATTGTTAGTATATTTTGTTATTTAAAAGCTGTAATTTTCCAGTTAAGCTAAAAACAAACTCCATTTGGAAGTAAGCTTATAAGTTTTGGAGGTAATACCGCTACTTGTATTTTATCAAATTCAATTTGGTTTACTTTATTTAAGCAGGTACAAGCATATTAATAGATAACTAACTGCTTTTTCATAACATCATAAAAAATTTAGACTCACATCAGTCAATCAATTTATGTTTCTAATAGAATTGTGAAGTTAAAGAAATGGTCGTGACATGTATTCGGAACTTTTTTTTTGAAGTTGAGTAAATTTACAGTAAAGTTATTTGCATTTATTTAAGATTTAAGAAAAAACCAGTTGATTACAGCTTTTGATACTTTGTTTCACCCTTTAAAATAAGTGATATTGTCGCAGAACATATTCAATATGCCAATATAACAATTCCTCTAAATTAAATAAAAAATAGTTTATTTAGTGGAGTCTATAATGTTTGGACAATTCATCAACGAAAATGTATCAATGTGTTGCCAAAGTTTCCAAAAATCGCCAGCTAAAGAATGCCGAGTCGAGAGGGCTAGGAGCCTAGTGTTCAAAAAAGCTAATGCCTAGCATGCTAATAAGGGTCATGGAAGTTCCACATCAGACCAATCTGAAGATGCATCCCCAGTAATTTTATCATCTACTTTAATAAACCAGTCTCGCTGTAGACTATTTTTCATTATACGGAAAAAATTTAAAAGGCTTGATTCAGTAAATTTAATTCATGTTTACAATCCATAATTAATTGAGAATAATAATTATTAGTTTTTTCAGAAAATACTTCCTAATGTTAATATTGAATTTGTACTGTTAATTAATAAATTGTACAGATAATTTGCCTTGATTTCAACGTCGATAATTCCAGCTTCTCCTGCAGGTACCGCAATTATTTGCATAGATCTCACAATTTTGTCCAAATATCTATTTCTTATCCCAGAACTAAATTTCCACTGATACAAGGTTTTCAAAGAAGACTTATAGAACGAACAGCCAATAACAAACAACATATCTAAGAGACCAATAGTTAAACAAAGTAATGCAAAACTAAGCAACAAAAACGTATACAAATGTTTATTAAGGGCAACGAAAAATATACAAGAAAAGAGTACACACATCACAAAAACGCTGCACAAAACTGTTGTACTGGCGTCATATTCGTAAGGCCTTAGCACATTAGCCACAATTTTACATTGACGGTAAAAGTGAATGAGAATTAAGTTTGTTCGTTTCTGTTTTTGTAGATTATTGAGTATTATTATTCGATATAAACCTTCTGAAAATGTTAGTATCATTAGATTAAGAAATCCCGACAAGAATAAATGAGCCATAAAATAGTATAGCATGGAACAAACCAATTTAAGTGAAAAGTTATGAAAATACTTTATAAAATTGCATGAGTTATCATTAATATAAAATAAATATTTTACAAGAACACTTAGAGGGTCTAAATTTAAGCAAACAAACAAGACTATAGATAAGTATGCCAATAAATTAAGTGAAACCGTTGATATTGTTAACACTTGGCAGATAAAAAATTCTTCTTTTGTAGATATTTTCCAATATTTGTCCACCGTGTAAATCCAATTACAAGCAAACATCAAGTTTTTTATATGTGTCAACACAAGGTAATCTGCTACAGACATTAAAAGCAGCATAAGTATTACTATACTTTCAGTTAAAATATGAACGAATCCAAATATGTCTGGGTTCCTAAACTCTGTTGTAATTATGACTGTAGCTATCGTTATTAATACAAACTTAAGTATAAAATTTATTAAAACGTAGGTTCTCAAAGTTGACTTGTTGCTTGAAAATGGATGCCAGTCCCACCGTTTGCAATGGCAGTTCCAATGGAGTGGAAACCAGGTGAAAACGTTGTTTATACGATGATGCAATTCGTAAATCTTAAATAATAACTTCATTTTGTATAATAGTAAGGTTAAAAATTAATTTTCAGCAACCTTTTAGTACTTTCTGAATATTTACAAGAATTTAAAATTTTGTAAAAAGATTTGCGAGCAAATTCCAGAATTTGACGGACAAGTTACTTGCTTTTATGTTAAACAATGGACAAGTTTTAATTTGGTAAAGGTAGGTGCTCAGTGCTGTAGTATTAAGTTGTTCAAGTATTACCTATTTTAACGTATGATTAAGTACAAAACAGAATGAAATGAACTTGTGATGGTACAAATGCGCATTAAAGCAACGGAATCGGCAAATCAAACTTAAATTAATAAAAGTATATCAAAACATGTCTTTTCGAATTATAGTTTATATAACATCACTTATAAGACCCCATGTTTCAAAATAGTGATATCCGGGAAGTTGCAATTTGTAAGGACGGAGTATCAAACTTTAATAAAAACGTATTAAAACCTTCACATTTAGTCGAGGTTGTGTGCTTATTTCCTCTTGGTTTAAATAGAAAATTGAACTTAATGTGAATAAATTCCGTAGTGTATTGGCAATTAAGACAATGGTTGGTTTGCACAGGTAGTGATTGGTTGCTTTTATTCCACTTTCGTTTCACATTTATTTCGTTTTGGGCGTGTTGAGTTTGGTTTGGACGGAGATAGAAAGAGATATAAATACAAAACAAGAGAAAATAAAATTCAAAATTAGTATCCGGTTTTTAATTTACCTTCATGATATATTTATTATTACTTATGTGATTAGTTTTTATAGTAAACTTTCGAATGTTATTGAATTTGTACTGTTTACTATTTAACTGTAAACATAATTGGCTTTGATCTCTAAAACTATAATCCCCGCCTCTCCTGCAGGTATAGCTATAATTTGGTGGGACATGAGAACTCTTTCAAAAATTGTGTCTCTTATTCCCGATACTTTATTTCACTGAAATAAAACTTGAGAAGATGACCTATAAAACCAGCAACCCCCTACAAACAACATGTTTAAAAAAACAATTAGAAACAATAATACACTCAAAGTAATGATCATAACTAAATATAATTTTTCACGAAAAGCCACGAAAAATATATCAGAAAATAGCATACTTGATACAAAGGCCGAACTTAAAACCATTGTACTTGCAACATGTTCGTATGAATGTAAAATATTAGACACAATTTTGTAATGATTATAAAAACGAACTAATTGATAATTAGGATAAGTGTGTTTCTGCAAGTCTTTCAGCAGAACAAATCGATGTAAACCTTTCGACAAAGCCATTATAATCAGATTAACAAAGCTACAAAATATAATAATAAATGAAACATGAAAATGTATATCATCAAAGATATCATTTTAAACGGGATGTAGTAATGGTGCTTTAGTTTTTCACAGTAAACCGGGGTAATACAAAGGATGCACTTTGCGTTTAGGAAGAATGGGTCCAAATCCATATAAACTAATAAATTGATGGACAAGAAGGTCTGCGAATTTAGTACAACTATATGTGTTATTAAAAATTTACAGATGAAATACTGTTCCTTGGTAGATATTTTACAATATTTCTCAACACGGGTTGTCCAATTGCAAATAAAACTAAATTATTTACATGTGCTAGAAAAATGTAGTCAGAAATGAACAACACAAGTATAACAAATATAAACAACATTTGACTAATAACATGAACGAAGTCAAGTGTGTCGGAAAATAAAATTGCCGTTTGAATATTGATAGCAGCTGAAGTTAATAATATCAACTTTAATGCAATATTTAATACAACGTAAATCTTAAAGGTGGATTAGGTGCTTGTTATTGGAAGAAACTGCCAACGTTTGCGATTACTGTCCCAATGCAGTCTAAGCCCAAGTGTCTATATAGTGTAGTATACCAACAAAACGGAGGTAGACAATCGGATAACGGGAGTTTGCGGTATATACAAAGAGTAGAGAGTTTATTGGGAAGTAGTGCAGAAGAGTGAGTACAAATCCATACTGAAGAATAAAGCTTCAGATGGTGGCTTTTATATGGAAACGTTACAATACCAATCAATGTTAATTTAGAATATTAAGAAGTGTATGTCGGTGCAAATATCCATAACTTAATTTCCAATTACAAGAGTTTACAATAATTTGGGGACAAAAACATTAATTGTTATTTTGGGACAAAGTGCAATAGTGCATATAAGAATAATATAAAGTATTTGGTTAACTAACTAAGATTGACCTAGCAAGACTCATACGCCTGGAACGGTGCGGACACACTCGTTCAAGCGATATACATATTATTATGAATCACACGGTTGAGTGTGATCATGCGTATGAGCTCTTGTGTTCAAGCGCACTGATGTGCATGACGCATAACATCTATTAAGGGAACACTAAGGTTAAGATGTTGTTGTTGTTATGATAGTGATTATCATCACATCACAATTTAACGAAGACAATGAAGATGAGTGAATCAAGTGTGAAACACTACAATAGACACTCTCGAAAGTGTCTATATAGACACTCTCACAAAAAAAATAAATAAATAAATTTAAGTGTCTATATAGACACTTTTCATAAAAATGACTTAATAATTTAAGTGTCTATATAGAAACTTGGGCTTAGACTGCAATGGAGAGGGAACCAGGTGTATGCCTTATTAATAAGTTGATGAGCTTCGTATATTAAAAATAATTGCCATCCGTCTAAAATGACCGGGTTTGTCCTCTTTTTCGTCGAAATTAGTCCCCAACAATAAATTACAAAAGTCAAAAAGTACAACCGAATTGTAATGATTAAGATGATTCTACGAAATTTAAAGCTTAACATTTTAGTTTAGTTTGAGGTTACATATGTTAATTATGGGAATATTTGAATGTGGCGAAAACAAGGACAGTCGATATTTTCGTGACATATAATACTGTATGAATTTACCCTTTCGATAGCATGTAAAATAACTGTGAACTCATAAACAACAACAAAATTCCATTCAAACTTTCAGAACTTTATTACTAGTAACTTATTGGTACGTTGATAAGCTACTTCAAAGAGCAAGCATCTAGCTCAGATGTTGCTTTCGTCACACTAGTTGACCAAGAAGATAACTTCTAAAAAGACCATTCTAAAATATCCTAAATTATTAATTGACAAAGACTGGAAGTAAAAGTTTGATAACAATTCTCAAATAACTTTCTTGAAGAAAGTCCAACAAAGAAAACAATAGAAGTATCGATCAGATAAGCTGATCGCTACCGAATTTCATTTAACATTGAACTTTGGACATCAGTTCATAAATATTAAGACAACACACCATATTCAAATCTGCTTTCATTACGTAAAGGAAATCTGCTGGAAATTTAGCAATAGATAACCACAAGTTGTGAATACACTATATTTTAAAGTATTATACAATTTACCGTGAGTTATTATGTCTAATATAAAAGATTGACCTTAAAATAAAATTTCCTGCAATACCCTTAAATATACTTATATGCATTTAACAATGAACGATTTATGTTCCCAACATTTAAGTCTGTGTAGTAATTTGAGCTATCTAGAACAAAGGATATACGTAACATTATGAAAGGGACAATCCGGCTATTATAAGCAAACTACCCAAATAATTTATGCCCTTGCTGCACGGCATTGGCATGTCCTTGGTATTTAATACAAAGACGAGTAATATTGTAGCAAATTAAGTCGCTAATCGTCAATAACCGGCCTATTTCCTGCATGTTTTATATTTCATGTCCCTCAAAACAGTATATTTATGTAAAATGCTTTAATATTTCGACAACATTTAGTAAAAAGGAAAAAATTAAAAACACATGTCAACTTGTTATATCTGCAGTTCTTGGCGGCTTCATTGGTTCTAAAAGTTAGTTTACTACTTCTTATTTTACTGCAAACACGGTCAACAAAAACCAATTAAAAACTTGCTCTAAAATACTCTGAATAATTTACTTGTCAAAATGAAACCAATTTTTCAAATTTATCGCTTTCACCAACTAATAAACAACAGTGGCACTAGGTTTCCGATTCAATGGGACAACAGCAATCTCAAATGGAGAGAATCTTCAACCACAACTACATCATCCACCTTAAAAACATACCTGTCCACTGCACTTGCAACCAAGCTATCAATTATGGTGTTAGATGTAGTAATAATTCAAATAGCATTAGAGACTCCAAACTTATTTGAGTTTTATCACATTTTGGCCCACGCGGTAGTGGTATTTATGTTATTTCTTGCAATCATTTTAGACATGTTTGTTTTGAAACATATGAAAGACTTAGCTCTTTGTAGTAATTGGGCTCACACAGTAGACACAGATTTTAAACTGTCCCAAATCGATGAACACTTTATATTGAAATTTGTACTAGCCTCTATCGCGTCGATGAATCTACCCATTTACATAAGTACCATGTCATACGTCGGTTTAGATATGGATCCATTTAACAACATTTCTAAAAGCATAGTATATTTTACTATGTCTGGGTTTACCCAAAACTACTATCTTAGTTTCGTCTTAAAAGCGATTGGGTTAGTAGCAAGTTTATTTTTTGCACGTTTGATATTAGTTGGAGCTCAGAATCTCATGTTGGTATCTGTTTCCCTATGTCTTTATAGTTGTATGTTTTTAAAAAGCTTAAGTAAACAAATTCAACCAAATGAACGCCTCGTTCACTTTTACCGTCAATGTGTAATTGTATCAAATGGCGTAAAATCTTTTGCATATGATATCAGCACATTTGTCTTAAGTGCAGTTTTTATTATTTGTATAATATTTTCAAATATATTTGCTTTTGCAGTTCGCAAACGAATGAATATACTTGTCAGTTCTACTGTAGGCGTAATAATTTGCACAATTGCAATTTTAGATATTTTGTTAGTTATCGGTTGCTCATTTTACAAGTCGTCGTTGAAAGTGTTGCATATTTGGAGAAATGTTACAGGAAGAAAAAGTGCATACATATATAGAGTTGTTAAATCATTACCAATTATAGCTTTACCTGCCGGAGAAGCGGGTATTATTGATACGGAAATAAAAACAAACTATTTTTATAGTTTGTTGTTAAACACTACGAACTCAATACTAACAGTTCAAAGTTTATTATAAGTCTGCATCGTGATTAAGTATTTAAATGTACAGGTTATCGTATACAATAAGTTAGATAGCAATTCAGTAAATTATGGATGAATTCTAGTTTTTGAAGACGTCGGTTATTGACAAACTATGATAACATCTTATTTTAAAATAATATTAATCACATGCTTACAATTTTAAATATATTAAAAATACCCCCAACTTTTCTATTTTTTTTAGACATTTCTGGTATTCGTTTATGCATATTTCATCAATGAGTGAATGCGTTTAGAACATTTAAGTGATATAAGAGCCACATTGTTTAACAAATTGCATCCATTGTAAGTATTTGTTATCATGACCAGTCGGTCAAATTTTCGATCTCGCCGATTTGAGTTATTTTTAGCAGATATTAATACTAGACCTTTAAAAGATAATCTGGCCAATTTTGGATCCATTGTGTAGTCCCTTGTACACACCGGTTGCGTGTGTTTGGGTCAGAATTTTTTTTTACATAATTTGGTCATTTAATTTTTTTAACCGAATAACTTCTAACTTTGAACAAATATTAGGAATACCCTATCCTTTGAAATACTTCGTATGAAATTTACATATAAGTATGTCCGTAACGTTTACTTATGGGCAATTTGGACACAAACTAACTTTTTGCCCAGAGGTGACCAAAATCTTATATGTAGCGACCATTGTACCTTGATACAGTACTATATAGCTGAAGAAAACTAGACTTGAAAATAACTAACCGTACACGAGGTATGGCCAAATTTCCAAAATGGCACTATGAAAATTTCAGGACAGTGCAGGTTTAGACCATAATATACTTGCGTTCGCAAAACTTTAGCACACAATTAGCATAACAATTTCAAGCTGACGTTTTGGCAATTTAAACTAGATGTTACATATAATGTATGAATAACAGCTGTGGGCTCGTTAGACCCTTGTACAAATTGGTACCATGTGTCTTTAAATTTGCAATTTGTACAAAAATTTACGTTTTTTTCAAAACTGAGAAACATTTAAAATCCCAGTCGACCCATTTTGCCCTAGTATGGTACCTACTCAAAACCACAAGAACTTTGCAGAAATCATTAAACACAAAAAAAATGCGAAGTGTTTAATTAAAGACAAAAACAGCAGACAAAAATTAATAAAATTTTCAAAATTTCGATTAGTGCAAGTCCTGACTATGAAAGTTATCAGAAATGAATAAATTTAGTATGCGATTTGCATTTAGTGAAAACAAAGTTGAATTTGATCATTTTAGTCGTTAAATGATGACGCTATTCGTTTTGTTGTTAAAGGCCCCAATTTATTTATGAAAAGATATGTGGTCGAATTATAGAAATCATAGTTTAAAAAAGAAAAAAGTTTTGTTTAAAAAATTGAAATCAAAAAAAAATATTCTTTCAAATTGATAAAATCGACAGCAAATCCAATAAATATTAAGTTGGCCAATTATTATCAAATATATGGACACATATAAGGACAACGTTCATAAAAATAAATCGACACGTTGCAAGTATACAATATAAACAAGCAAAAATGAGTATTATATTTCAAAATTAATGTAATAGAAGGATGTGAAAACGTTCATTCAAATTCGTGTTTGTTGAACATTACCAAAAGGTCACCATTTGATGTTTTTCAAAAGGATATCTAAAAAAATTAATGGCTAGAGTAAGGCTTAATATTCATTCCGAAATTTGTTGAATCCTTTTTGGGATGAAGGTTCTAAATTATATTTTGGATTGAAATGACTGCGCAGAAAATCCCTATTTCAATGTAAATTAAGCATTTTTCGTAAATGTGGAGAAAGGCAATTAACTATCATGTTGTTTATTTATAAAACCATTATTTTCTTTTGGCATGCGGAATACTAGAAATAAAATTGAAATTTCCAAGTTTAACCTAAAGTTATGCAAAAAGCATTAAACAATTCGATAAATTATGCTGATTCTCTTCGCCAAATTCAAACCAATATTGTAACAAAGTTAATGAAGCATTTGTTATGAGCTTGCACAGAAAGCCAAATGACTTCTTAAACGAAATTTACTAGGTACATCTTTTGCTAATTAAATTCTACATGCACTAATTGTTGCAATTTTGGATCAAGATTTACCTACTTATGTGTGAGATTATCAAAGTTATCTAATTTGTTTGAACTAATATTTACTGTTGGAAATTCATATCTTAACTTCATACATTATTTTCCTAACCTGTTTATTTTCCTTAAAAATCTAATATCGAATTTTTTTTAAACAAAGCCAACGGTGTTATATGAATCCAAAAATTTGCATGAACTCACTTATTTTAATAGGTTTTCAAAAAAAGTTGAAATACTGATACACCAGCATACGTTATTACATGGTTATAAATATGTACATATTTGCATAATTTATTTGTAATAGCATTCCACAATTTCGCTAAATGTTAACAAATATTTGTACTTATAAACAAAAATCCGTTATTGGTAAATTAAAGTAAACCCCTTAATCCTAATATTGAATTGGTAGTGCTTACTAGCAAACCATAGAGATAATTTACCTTAATCTCTACATCAATTATACCTGCTTCGCCTGCAGGTATCGCCACTACCTGTAGCGACTTAACCGACTTGTACAAATATATATTTTTTCTTCTTGTTCCTACTTTCCATCTACACAACGCCTTCAATGAAAATTTGTAATATGAACAACCAATTAAAAGTACAACATTTAAAAGCACAATAACAAAAAAGAGAACGCCAAAGTTTATAACAAGAAACATTCTCATGTTTAGGCGAATGCCAATAAAAAGCGCATTAGCAGATATAATACACGCAGTAAAAACACCACAAAATAATATTGTAGTAGCGTCGTATTCAAAAGGTTTCAAAACATTGGCAACAATTTTACATTGCCGATAAAAATTAACAATATGTATATCTGGTACATTATGCTTTGCTAAGTTATGTAGTAATATTAGTCGGTAGGAACCTTCGTATAAGCCTACAAGTATTAAATTAAGAAGACCAGCCAATAGAAAACGACTTCCTACGGAATAGATCACGAAACTTACCAGTTTAAACAAAACATATTCGCAACTTCTGAACCTGAATGTGTTTGAAAAACAATACACAAGGCTATATAAAGGATCCAAGTCTAAGTACAAATACATAGGAATGGACAAATAACAAACTACAGAAAGAGAAACAATTGGAGGCAAAATTAGTTTACAGATTAAATGTTGCTCTTTCTTCGATATTTTATAATACTTGTCAATGCTATAAGTCCAATTACATACTAAAGTTAAAATATTAACATGTGCTAGTACAAGGTAGTCAAACAAAAATCCTATTAGTATTGCAAACACGATTAGACTTTGAAATAAAACTTGACTTAGTGCAAACAAGCCGGGATTATTAAACGCTGTGTCAATGACGACTAAAGATGCTATCAGTACAGTTAACTTTATTGTAGAATTTATTATGATGTGGGTCTTGAATGGCGACTCTTTGTGTGAAAATGGAAGACATTTCCAACGTTTATAGTTGTAGTCCCATTTAAGGGGAAACCAAGTACCGGAATTGTTGAAACGTTGATGAATATTATATATTTTGAAGAGTAACTTCATTTTTGAAGTTTTTAGGGTGGTTTAAGTTTCCAGGTATAAAAACGATTATAAATGTTGATACGCTTAGAGTAGGAAAACTGTTAGGTGAACGAGTTTGTAGCAATATGAACAATTTCAAGTTCTGCTCAATTTGTTTTGCAAAATTTTAGACTTAGTGATACTACAATTTAAAAGAGATTATTGTTGAAGATTCATCAGAGCAGAATTTAAGGCTGTTCTATATAATCAAATTGACAAAATTAAGAAATAAATAACACGGTAGCACAAATTTCTACCTGAACTTACCCATAGCTGGCATTAGGTTTTTAGAAAATTATACAATGAATGAATCAACAAGCTTTAGAACAACAACTCAATTAGGATTGACGCAAACGTGGTATTACGAAATGGTCGTAATAAGTTATTTAAAAAACTATAATATAAAGTAAATTTTTGCGTTAATAAATACATTTTACTTCCTCTGACCTAAAATATAGAGTAAGGATTCAATTATATTAAGAAATCAGGAACAATATAGATATTTAAGTTCTCTGGGAAAGGCAATAAAGACCTAGTATTATGTTTTTAATTCAATAGAACCTATTTCCTCTTGTGGATAAATGTATGTTTGCATAGTAATTTAATTTACAATTTAAACTTACAAACAACTCAATGGTTTTAAGTTTTACACAAAGTTTATTACATATTTCGATTACGCAGGATGTAAGATTAAATCAAATTGTTTCAAGCTTTCAAGTAAATCAAGTCGTCACAATAAATATATATTTATTTTAATACTAATGTTAGTATGTGGGCATTATTTAAATTTGATATCTTTATTCTTTGATCTCCAGCCAGTACCTAACTTTCCATTTACGTCACAAAAATTGGCATGCATGCCTACACAGGCAAACTTTAATTCTATTATTTTATAAACCAACATTTTAATATTTTGACGAATTTAAATTGAATGTAATTGACCCAAGGCGTGCCAAACTGTATGAAATTACAGGTTTTTCAATTATTTTGGAAAAACAAGTTCAAACTTATACTATCCAGTCTATGAAAATGTCCAACTTTAGAATTAACAAAATAGACTACAAATTAAATGAATTGGTAGGTTGAGATTTTTGTTTGACGTAAGCATCAAACACGACTTACTGACGTTAGGCAAACATGATTGGGGTTTACTGACTTACACTATTGGTTTAAATTAGTAACAATATCTTTAATTTTTACAACAAACTGATCAATGTTAGTATTGAGTTTGTACTTTGGTCTAACAACATGTAAAAATAATTGGTTTTGATATCAATATCAATGATTCCTGCATCTCCTGCAGGTATGACAATGATTTGTAGAGACTTTAAAATTTTACTTAAAATTACACTTCTCTCTCCTAACGCATTGTTCCATTGAAACAAAACCTTACAAGATGATGTATAATATGAGCAACCGAGTACAAACAGCATGTTCAATAGCCCAATAGCAACAATAAGTAAACCCAAACTTATGATTAAAAATATATACAGTTTTTTCTGTAACGCAATAAAAAATACATTACAAAATATGATACACAATGCAAATACACCACCTAAAATCATCGTAGCTGCGTCGTATTCATATAAATGTAAAACATTAGACACCACTTGGCACTG
>JAQFZG010001269.1:0-22512 GCA_034695465.1 Entomobrya nicoleti | reverse complement strand
AATGTGAACAACTCGGACGCACAATTTTTACTCAGGGGGCAATGCGTTCGCGCATGCCCCTACAATTAAATCAAAGATAATTGGATATAGGTTGCACGTGGATTGTGGGTCAATATGAGTGACGAATTACTTCTCTCATTTTAATACTTGCTGTCCTGCATATCTCTACTTCATACATCATAATGTGGAATCTATCAGCTTTCTAGTTTCCTGTCTTGATACTGTAATGAGACCGATTTTGAATTTGACAGGGAGCAAACGATTCATACATCGTGAAATAGTTGGCTGCTAGTAATTAGGAGCATGGAAGCAGCACACATTTATATTGGAGGTCGTCAATCCATTACAAATTATAGCGGTTGCTTCAGCGTAGTAGTTGGTAGTTAGTATTTAAATTATTGTCTACAAGAATTGCATAATACAGCGTTTTCATATTATTATTTATCATGGTCAATTTTTATGTAATTTTACTGCCTTGCGTAATTTTTTTTTTACTGTTTTATTATCTACAAGTACCAAGTTACTCGCCAATCTTTTATTTATACCAAGCATCACTGGAGGAGCTTAAGAATCTAACATATTTTTCTAAACTCTTCTTTGTTGAACATTAATTACAATTTTAACATCGCATTCACAATTAATTTGATGGACATTTATACTGAATTCCAGAGCCTTGAGCATTCACCTTAATAAGTGTAATATTAATTGTATATTTTCCCATGAATTGAAATGATCAGCAATCTCACCCAGTCGTCTATGCACACATAAGAAATGATTACTTTGAATGTTAAATCAAAATTAGGTTGGTTAAAATAAAGTGTGAATCCACGAGCCTTTGAGTCTTTAGAGCAAAGCCGTAACCGCATTTATCCTCTATTTTAGTTAGACAATACCAAAAGTATAAAAATCAAAGTCGTACCAACTTTGAAATTAATTTTATTGCATTTTTTAAAAATGATAAAACAAAAACTGAAAGATTTGAATGAAGAATTGCACTCAATTGTAAATCCTTGCGTGGTGACTGGTGACGTACATGTGTATATTACATGTAGTTTTAAATACCATTAGAGCACTGGAATGTTATGCAAATGTCAGTTAATTTCAAATTCACACGTATCGTTGTATGCCGTTTTTGTTGTTTGGTAAATATGAGTTCATCTGTATTCCGCACTTGGCTTGGCATGCCAATAATAGTGACTCGATTGTGGTTTCGATCACATGTGAAATTCACTTTTGCAAAAGGTCCAAAGTAGAATCACATAGATTGCGTAATGATAGCTAAAATTAATTCCTTAACTAACTACCAAAATCCAACACCCCTTCAAATATATGTATGTATGTATAGACTGCAGAATTTCGCGCAATACACAATAGACATCTACTGATTTTCCTCTTCCTGTCTGTGGGCTGCTATGAGCTAAAGGAACAAATCAAATAAGCAATATATAACTCCTTTCGTATGAATTTCCTCCTACAAAATTCTGGGACGATTCCAAATGAAGAATAATCAGTAATCGAAATATATTTTCAATCGATTGATGATTTCTTGAACGGTTCAAAAAATAAATTTCCAAACAGTTCCACATTTCTTTCTGTATCGTAAATTAAGCAAAGCAAAATTTATCTACCATCCAACCTTTGTCTGCACAACCTTTACCATTTATTTATCACGCATACTGTGCGGAGAACTTCTTTGGATCTGCCGTTACAAAATAATCTGTTCAAGTTTAAGTTTAGTTTTACAAATCATTAGTTTTTCCTTATAGCAAGACTGAAAACCTTCAATCATCACAAGATTCACTTTAATTTAACGACGAAAAGACATCGCGATCGTCGATGATGCATTTGCGTTAAGAGCAATTCTTGCTAAAATCTATAATGCCCCACAATCTGATATTTTCTTTCACGTTTAACACAATTTTTATCACTCTATTTTTGCTTCTCCTTCCATCACACCCAAGTTTTATGGAAAATGGAGAAGATGGACAAAGTGTTGAAAAACATGGATATAGTATCACAGTTGCTGCTGCAGATGAGGAGGCAGATGCAGAAGCTAAGCTAAAATCTCTTTTTATCTCGGATCTCAAGAAGTTGCTAACTCATAATCAGATTTTTTACAACACGTACGGTCATAAGGACGAGGAAGTTGATTTGGCCTTCGACGAAGCTAAGATTGCAGCCGATGTGATTTACTTGTACCCTGAAATTTTCCGAGTGAAAGTTCAGAACATTAATTATCAAATCAATGAGGCTACCAAAAAGGCAAAGCAAGAAGAAGAAGAAAAGGCCATGATGACTACCGCTGACGGAGTGTAAGTTCGGTCTTAAAATATGTGACTCATGCGTAAGAATGATGGAGGATACCTACTAACTACCAGCCAAAGACAAAATTTGTATTTAAACCTTTGCATTTATTTTATCATTCCAGTCCAGTGTTCTTTGTTGATAAACATCTACTTCTGTTGGGGATAATGAGAGGCATTGTACGTTTTCCGGAATAGGAAACAAGATGAGCGAGTAAAAGTTTCAAATTCTTCGAATTGCCTACTTGATGATTTTGTAAATAACCGTAACCTTCTGTGCCTTGAAAACTTTAACTTTAAAAGTTAGTACTGATGTTAATTTTTATATAGGAAATGCTTGAATTAAAAAATAAAAAGTATCAATTTCAACACTATGTTAACCTGTTTTGTGGCATATTTAACGGATCCAAATGTGTCATTTACCTTTTTGCTTGTGTGAATTTGACATTTGCACATGAAAATTAAAGGTAAACGTTCTAGGGAAAAGTTTGTTGATCAGATCAAAGTATATAGACTTCACAAAATAATCCTGAACTCATGCCAATTTCTTTCATTTTTTAAAATCTTTGTTGTGTGATGTTATAAAATTACATGTCCTTATCAACTTCGGTTTTAGAGTCTACTTGTGACCTTTACCGGCAACTTGCTTGCGAACGTCGTAATTTCTAAAAAAGCATTAGTCATTATAGTCTGGCTCAACTAAACTCGCCCGTGTGAGAAGTTCTGTTCGATAGCCAAAAACCGTTTTTGTTTATCACATTTAATACTATCGGTGTTTGTTTATAGGTATACGGAACGCAAAAAAGAAAGCTGAAAGTATGTAGGGCTTTGTTTTTCTAAGTATACTATAAGCATCATACTGCGAAAGCTTTCCAATCCCAATCCAAGGTTGATCTCAAACTTTCGGCTTTCTGTATACTAAAATATGAAACAAATAATATTTCTATTCGATTGTGACAGTTTTGTACAGTGCAAAAAAACAATGAGAAATCATAGTAATATCGGATGTTTACAATATGATCTTATCATTTATTTTACAATTACAAACCATCCACTGTATCTTGACAAATCCCTTCTTCTACATTGGTCCTACGCTAGAACTCCTAGCCAGTGTGAATGAACCGGAAAAACAGTACTGAAATACGTGTAATTATAAATTGTCTGAAAATTATTTAAAGTGTGGTTTGTACGAAAAGACTAGTGACGTAATGTCTTGCCTTGCCACATGCAGCGTAAAACCATGAACAGAATTTACCCCAATAACTTTTTACTCGTTTTTACTAACTAATAACAACTAATAATAATGGTTTTCTTATAGAATATTACTGTTTCATTGTATTACATGAACATGCACGCATTCTCATTTTATGTCCTCTGACAAACTGAAAAGTTCAAATGTTAAAACATGCACATACGTAAATAGCTACAAACTTTGTAGTACAAAGTTATGCTATCGATTGAATAAAATTATACCGCATGTTACTAGTTTTCTTTTGTTGGATTCCAAAATGATTGAATGTTGTAACTTCCCATCGTGTTATTGACGTAAAGAGTTACAAGCTTGTTCTTGAAAAATATATTATGTAGAAACTGTGCTGTCAATGTCATGGTCTGTCTCAATGATATTTACATACGCTTTGTAAATGTCCAGTTATTCAATCAGTTACGTATATTTCAATGTTTGACAACAGACAATCGAAGGACAAAGGGTTTTTTATATTTTATTCAAAAGCATGCGATTCAAATCAAGCTGCTACCAAGTAAATCCAAAATTCTTGGAGTTTCGTTTGTATTTTGGCACATTCTGACATTTATTTTTATGTATTAGCAAGCAATAAAATTCGCTAGCAAGGAATTCCAATAAAGTCGGTGATGATTTAATGGTATTTTGTACCACGTGTAATGCGTCAAGAACGCTTTAAAAGTCAGATTTCAAGAAGTATGACAGATTTCCCATGAAATAGTATATCCATCATTGTAGTAAAAGGAACACTATGAATTGTGTCAATGTATACGGCTACGGGAAATGAATTCTGGCAAGGGAAATGCATCCAACACTGGACTTGGACTACTATCATAGAGAATATTGTGGACACATAATTTTCATTTTAATACTTCCTCTCTGCACTCCGCAGACAACGATGAGGCGAGGTGAGTTTTGCACACATCTGCAATGTAAGTGGTTTGATCCAATTTGTTCTGCTGGTTGCACATTCGTCGAGTTCCAAAAATAGAACTACAGAGCACGAAATGGTGCAAAATTTACATGGGAAACCAATTCAGTAGTATTTAGTACATACTTCTTACATGTGCATAAACATAGATATGATATTTTGGTCTGTGTTTTCTGTCATTTCACATGAGTGTATGAATTGGGTTGGTTATGCTGAAAACTGTTTTTGACATCTTTACTTAACCGAATTTTTCTATTTTCATACACGTCCCACGCATTTAATATACATTTCATGTTGTGGCGGGGCAGGATATGATGATATGGTACATTTGGTCTAATAATTTAGTTGAATTATTAATTTAGCTAAAAACTGAATTTATGAGTTCACACAAAAATTTACCACATATCAATGTTAACAAATCTTCGGTCAGTCACTTCATACGAAATGCTTAAAAGTAGTTTCACAATTTAGTTTAAATGTGGAAATCGATAATTTCTTAATCAAATATATATAGTAGTGCAAATTTATCTGTGATATGCTATTAATTAGCAGTAAATGTTTAGCGTGTTGTAAATACAGGCATTTTTAAATGAGTGGCTTATATTGTACTTACGAAGGTTTGTGTATTTCCAAATTATGAATACTAAATGAGCTGAATTGTGAAAAACCATTAGCGTGATTACAGTTGGTACTTCGTGTACCTCTTATTTTTGAGATATAAATACTTCGAAAACGAAAGTAAAAGTATGCTTGAAAAATAACTTACCTAATTATGATTATGACACATTATGAAGCTCGGAAGCATTTGTTAAAAGCTGGTATTACATTCAACATTAGAGTTGCAGACTATATTGCAGCCAATGAAAACTTTTTGAAATGAATTGAGGTTTAAAATTGAATTTTCATTTCCATGATTCTTCAACATTAAAATAGCATTCAAATTCGAAGAGTTTATTTCTGTAATGTAACCGCATTATGTGCTGAATTAAAAATGTGCACTGCAAAAGTTTTCAAGTTTCGTACATCAAATATAGTGTAGTCTGATTTAGGAGAACGAAACATGTAAAGTAGAATTCAAAGAGGTTTTTGATTGGTACATTTTAAAACAGGGAATCATTGCAATTTTCAATTATACTAATACATTTTGCGGTTTTGTAAAGTTTCGTTTTGGAGTGAGCATTATTCAGGATGTCTTCAGTCGAGTCGTTAGTCGTTGCTCAAGTGCTACATATCACATATGCTCAAGTAAAGCTAAGGCGTGGTGAAAGTTGATTTAACGGTAAATTAAATACGTAGGAATAAATTGTTTATATAAACATTATGTGGGAACTACTTGTGCTTTCTCTTTCCAAGAATTTGTAATTTAGCCCGGAGTACATTTCTCAGCATTAATTTTCGTATGCCCACACAGCACAAGTACTACTTTTACCGCAATATCTTATTCCTGGTATTTCCATGATGGAAATTTCATCCATGAACGATGTTTGTAAATTGATAAATCTTTGAGTTTATTTCTACCAGTGTATTAAATTGTGGAAACAAGAAGTCGAGGGTTTCATGAAGGATCTTTACCTCTACTTGTCCTAGAGAAAATAAGAGGAATATTTGGACGATAAAATGCTATACTGTGGTGACTATGCAATAAAGAGGAGCAGCAGGCAGGTATAAAAAACATTTCTTCTCATCAAAGTTGATGACACAATATGACAAAAGGTTCATCTATCTAGTTTTTCTCGTTTTATTTGCTCTGGTCGGTAGTCGACGTTATGAAATGATGGACTTAATTTTGACCTTCAATGGAAATAATTTGTCATCCAAGATAAATACCTATCATTTATTTATCGCTTGGCCTGAAGACATGAAGCAAAGTAAGTCTATAAAAGCAGAAAGTTATTTTATTACATACATTTATCATAAAAACATGTACTAAAGGTACAAACATATATGGACAGATTAATGATTGCTTTTAGTTTCTTGTTTGTAAAGTTGGAGGGGAAATAACTTCATATAACATAAATACATAGATAGTACATACAATAAATAAGAATTGAAAACAAAATTAGTAAACTTGTATTAACTCCTTCCCAACATAAGTTAACATATATAGAAAACATAATAGTAACTTTAAAAAGTGATTTGAAATTGTAGTTGTCTGTTGCCTGTTACGGTTACAACATGTAATAAACTCCAGATGGTTCTCAAAAGTTTCGCTCAGTCATAAAACCTTCATAAAACATTTGCTGATGTTCTGATATCGTTAAACGAGATACATGTTCCGAATTCCGACATCTCCTAGCCTTGTTAATTTAACGTAACATTATTGTAAGGAAAACATAAAGTTTTATGCATATTCATATAAATATTTCCCTTTTGCCTTTGGTTGTTACTACCTGGTATCTTGTTCATTATGAATTTAGTAATGTAAAATTTATGAAGGTAACAATCCCAACAATCTTTTGTAACATTCGAAATATGTTTATTTGCTTACATTGGTTTGCATTTTGTACCTGTCACTTCGCATTTTCATCTCATTTTCATTTTGCCATTACTAAGCACAGCTGCCAGGAAATGGTGTTATAACAATTTAGCAAGACGTCTGTTTTTGTACCTTTTCCCACATTTTAATAACCTTTTCTGGGGAATTGCACAATACTTTTCTCTAAATAGAGAAAAAAAGTATCATCCTTTTCTCTTTAGAATGGCTATTTAGTTTGTAAGCGAAACTGAGCCTGTTTACTTTAAGTTTGGCCCAAAGTATAGTAGTTCTTCCACGAATTCACCCACCTGCTGCCTACAAAAAGTATATGTGCGTATTTGCACTTTCTTGGAACGCTTTTTAAGTTAGAAAATGGGGGCTTACGAAGTAATAAAGAATATGAAATGAACAACTTGTTACATCTTTCATCATTACATCGCTTCTGTAAAAGTGACAAAGACCAAAAAAAGTCATGAAAAGGTTAGTAAGACGTTTTCTTTGTCGTGTTTTTGCAATGATACAATATTTGCGGAACAAACAACTTGAAGTATGAGTAAATATACATTTATGAAATGATTAGGTTTTCGAAAAAAAAGGTTTTTTCATGTGTAAATTCCATCCAATCTAAAGTATATACAATTTATGTGATTCAGATATTACAATGAGATAAAAAAAATCAAAAATCTTGATGGCGTTGTTGATTCAAGCACTTAGTATTCTTTAAACGATGTATCTAAATTCATCTTTTGTTTACAAAAAAATCATAAATTAAATGCATGCTTTTGTTTTGAAGTAAATTGGGGATCTAGCAGCGAACTCTGCTTCATATATGAGCAATGACGAGTTATCATCATACTACTTTATGTGCATTCTTGTCAGATGATAAAAAGTGGTAACTGGTAATAGAATAGGATTCTCTATTGATGAGATTTTTTTAACATCCAATACTAATTTGGAAATTAGTGTTTGTAGAGCTTGCCAGTTCTCAATACATCATTTACACTCTCTGACAACTCTGATATGTTTCACCGAATCACGATCATATTTCTACTTGAAGTTGCATGGTTTCTAGCATGCGTTATGTGTGCGTACACATGTTTACGTGACACAATAATTTTATTGTTTTGAATTTCAATTAACGTTATTTTAGCAGCAAATTAAATCATTCGCATTGAAGATTGTATACCTTTTTTAATTTACAGCGTCAGTTAATGTAGATCATTAATATTAAATTTCAGTACGACATAAACTGATCATTTAACAAATCGTTATGAAATAGAGATACAATACTACCAGGAAAATTTATAAGGCTGTTAAAGAATACGATGGGAAAATAAACTAAAAAGTCAAGAACTGTATTTATACAGCGTACGACGCTCATTAAATTACACCTGGTAGAATGTTTTTCAGATTCATTTTCATTTCTGTTCACGTGCAATCCAATATCCTTCTCGCTTTGCTCGCATATTAGATTACAACACAGCGTAAGAAAATTTACACATTAAATGACTCAAAGTACATAGTTACTGCATACAAGATGACGCAAATCATTTAGACCCAATACATCTGCTGTTTACAACCTCACCACCCAGTTCAAGACATGTAATTTAGTTGTACAAAATTTTAAAAGAATTATTCAAGGTAAAATATATTCAATTGCTCATTGTTTTCGTGCTGTACACATGAATAAATATCGTAACCTCGTTTATGAATATTTGTCGTCAGAGCATTGATATTGACAAATCATAAACTTTGAAAAAAATATTCTATTCCAAAGTTTGATACAGTTTATTGAGTCAACTCAAATTATTCATTACCGAATTAATCATTACATGTCAGGCAAGTCGTTCGTCGTAAGTGACCACAGACGCGAAGAAGCAAATTAACAACGTGACAAGTGCATTTATTTGTTTGCCAAACGGAATAATTTACACATGTCCTAACATCATTTGCGGTGAGTTGTTTAATGTGTTTACTTGCATGATAAATCTTTTATTCCTAATTAAGTGCCCATCAACTTGTTAAATGTCTATGTAAGAATAGTCGGTGACATCTCAAAATTTGTCCATCACTTCGACAATTTCCGGCGAGCTTGAACTAAAGCCATGAGACACATTTCATTTAAAGAGCTCACCGGTGGTTGTGTGAATACTGAATACGTAATAATCCAATTTCTAATGCCTTTATTATTCTGAACATCCAGCGTCAGTGCTCATCCAGTACACACAAGTTTAGTATGCATCAACATTATTTGCTCAGGTGAAATATACTCATTATCTGGTATCGATTTCTGCTGCAAGCAACAGTCAGAATGAAACCGTCTTCTTACTTTGTTTGTGTAGGAAACTCGCATTTTGTAGTCAAACATGAAAAGGCGACTTAACCATGGAATTTTTCTCTCTGTTCCATGCCAAACTTTTCTAATAGTATTAGCCAGTTGTAGATTATTTGCTTTGAAGTTTCTTGAGGTTACGCTTTTTTATAGCCTCTTATCATTAATGAAATATTAGATGAGTAATAGATGAGTAATATGATCAGTCACAAAGTCACATTCATTCAAGTTTTATATTCTAAATGATGCTTACAAACTACAAAGAGTATTCGCGTAGTAATACCAATGCCACGCGTATGAATTTAATGCAGCAGACAGATTAAATTTGCAATTAATTATAAATACGATAAGGCACGATATCATGTTGCTCAAATACCCTTCTTATTTTCGGCTATTTTTAGCACTAATAAGCTGTAATATGTATAAAGGTAACTAATTTATGACAAATATTTGTTTACGCACGAACACATGAACTAATGAAATCACGTTCTTGTGTCTTTTTTCTTTACTTTTATAGTCGGAACTTTTCTCATATTTTAGCTAGATGCCCATTTTCCCAATCTAGCTTTTGCTCTTTGATATAAATACCTAGTTTATGTAGACATAGCAGAGTAACACAGTGTAAGATAATATGGAACTGACTGAACCCATGCACCTGGAACGTGACCATTCTGAAGTAGCGTGCATTTGTTGTGCAAATGCCAAAATGCTTTAACGAACATTATTATCAAACTCCGGTTTGTTTGTCTTATCAAACAACACATTTTCAATAATCTTTCTGTTTTGTAATAATATACTTCAGAGAAGAAAAAAAGTTTATAGTATATTGAATAAGTTTTCTTATCCCATCATCACATCAGGGTTTCTGACGCAGAATAACTGATATTCAACAGGAAAGGCCAAGCTTCCACCTCCTGGTGTAATCGGAATCAGACTCATTTTTTAGATAAATTAATAAGCACTTTCCTTGTTCACACTAATCGTAAGTCTTATATAGACTTCCCATCACAAAGTTGAATTTAGACAATACCTAGTTGTCGTATTGTAAAATGCAGTTAATTGCAAAAATGTTGCAATTTTACCAAGAGCAAATATAAAAAAGTCGATAAACCGCAGAACAAAAGTCAGTTACATTGAAAAGCCTTGAACGAGGTTTTGGCGTGTGGTATTTGGCATGCGATCCTATAATTTCTGTTGGTTTGAAATTGTCAACTGCTGCGAACATATAGTCTACTCACATTTAGCACATAGATGTATGTAAAGTCATGATTCATTTATACATACCTCACCACAACCAACTTTTCATATTCCCTTTGGTTTGTATCTATCTTGCCATTGTGCTATATGATACACTAAATTATTCATTCTTTTAATTGTACTCTTGTATCCGATGTGGGTTTAAAATTATAGGAGATTTGTCCGTGTCTGGTACAGCATATCATGCATATTTTATACAGCATATGTTATAGTTTAACACGTGTTTGTGAAAGATCCATAATTCTAGTATTTTAGTGATCAAAAGTTGGCCTTGTTAGAAGTCTACTCAAGCAAAACCTATGTCGTTTGACAGTGAAACAAAAGGCAAGTTCATGCTTTTGAATTAATGTGTACCTGATGTGCTGAAACGAATGAATGAAGTCTAAGTGATGAAAGTGAAGCAATGCTATAAAGAATATACGCACATTGGTGTTGATGTTGACTGTTGACTAGTTTTATGAGCGTTATTCCATAACTGGGTTGTTATGAAAAACGATAATCACCGGAGCTTAATTAGAATTGAATTGTATAATAATTTAGTAATAATAGAGCTTAATTTTCATAATGGCAAAGTTGTTGATGGTCATGGTATGAAAATTATTTACTAGCTATTGTCATTTATCTTTGTAGTCAGTTGTCCTTGCATATTGCACATTGTTATAATGTTTGAAACTAACTCATTATAACGGGTACAAGTACGTTGATGTCAAGAACAAGACTTATTGTTACAACTGCGTAGTAAAATAATAAAACGATAATTGATATATAATTCGTATTGGTATTGGCACATAAATTGAGAACTATCGAATGTAAGCTCTGTATGCTAAATTGGTAAAAATTTTCAATCTTATTAATATTCCTTCTCACGGTTTGCTTCGAACCATTTTGCATTTGGGGTAAGGGCAAATATTTTCCCATATTTTCCAGAATAAAGCTATCGGAGCGGGTCGAGGTGAGCAAAAATAGTCTCGACTCGACGATGAGGTACCCCGCCACATGGCTTGATATTGAATTTTCACAGACTTTGGTAGTCTTACGTTATTAAGTTCAAGAGCTCCACATAAGTTATCTGATGATAAGTACACTGGAAAAATGTGTGGGAACAGAAAACCACTTTCAATATAAACAGCCAAAAGGCTTTAGCTTTTCTATCAACGCCAGGTTACTCAGAATTTGAAATTTGTTTGTTTCGATCGATTTTATGAGAAGACACTGCCAAAAAATATTGGAATATCATCTGAACCAAAGGTTTGCTTTAGTTCATTTTGTGAACTTTGTTAAAGAGCGGATATCTGTATTATGAAAAACGTTTCATCACCTTGTCACAAAATAAAACATTTACATTTGCTTTTAGAGTCGTTTTCTTTTCAAAACGAATCGACATATAATGAACACCGCACCACATCCATTGTCTTGATGACACACATGTCATGGTAAGAGAAAGAGAATCATTTGCTTTACTTGCCCTGATTGACGGTACCATATATTCTTCTTATCATATGAAATTCATCGATCAATTCTATCATATTTAGTCACCAACCAAATAAAACCAGATTTAACTAGATAAATGTTTAACCGGTATATTTTTTACTTTTTCACATATGCATGCGAGTGTTTATCACATACATATTTCTTTAGTTCATCATTGTCTTTAAAGTAGACACAGACACAACATATTATTATGCTTTCACACAGTAAAAATTAACAACTATTTAGCTAGCGCTAGGAACAAAAACATGCGTATAGTTATTGTGCATATGTAGGTCTAAGGTTCGTGCATGTGAAGCGAATTTGAAATACACACAAAGACGCACAACTGACAACATCCATGGCAAAGATGTGCTCGTTTCGCTTTTACTTATATGAATTCAAAATCCAGTAAAATCTGGTTTTAACTAGATATGAATGTAGCCCGAATCAATGTCCTCCTGAGTTTATTCTCCTGGTTCATGATTCTTTAGTATAATTCACTTCATCTGGTATTTTTTTCACTGAACGTTATGGATTTGAACGTCTAGTTTAATGACATTAGATGATATGGGAATATGTTCTTTTACTAAAAGATATGTGTATTATGGACATTATGGTTTCATGTTGCATACAAACGCAAACGTAGCTCATACTATTATAGCTGAGAGTACTCCGGATGTCTCTCAATATAGTTCACTTATTTAACATATTCATGATAAAAGTTATGACTGTTTATTGTTTTTGAGTATGTTCAAAGTTCAATTAATTTGCAAATATTACATGGAAGCATTCTGCTATGACCGTTTACAAATGATAGTAAAAACATGCACCACAAAATGGTATTATGTTTTAGTATATGTTATTATTCTGCTGCTGATCCATTAATTTATGTATGAGTGTGCCATTCCGTGTATACATGAATCATCTTTGTTGCAGTTGCAAAAATATGTTTTTTGTGTGTTAATGATAACAGTATTACAATTTACAATGTACTACTTGCTACTGAATTCAAACATGACATACAGCATATCTCCCCGATACTTTTTTTTAAACATGTAGGTTATGTATTTCAAAAGCACTGAACGAATATATGCTATGCTTCATTTGATTAAAAACAGTGTTTACATTTTCTGGCAGCTATAAAACCAGACACGCAACAAAAATGTTATTATTATAAATAACACAAGAAACCTAAAGAAGCTCACCACGAGTTTTTAAGTCGGCTTAAATCTTGTCTGTTTGTAAGTTTGTCTTTAAAAGTGTTGTGGTGAGTGTGTTTTGTTTAGTTTGTGATGTGAGTGCAGAGATAGAGATGCACCAAACGTCTCAAGATTGCCAAATAAAAGTAAACACTCTATCAAGACGAAAGATCGTAACAAATAAATCGAAGCAACAAAACGAAGTATGTACACACACATCAATACACATATTTACAACATAATATAATAATCATAATACTTTATTTGAATTGTTCGGATGTAGTAGTAATCTGTATTCCGTGTGCATACAATCTACGTACAATTTCATGATGAAAAGGAAGGGAAATTCTCTGGAGACCTCTTCATCTGATTATTTTGATTGTCTGTCTGCCATACAGACAAGACGACGTACATGGCTTTTTATACATTCAGTCATGTAGTCATGCCTGTCTTCATGGTACGGTGCTGGCTCATCACATTACTCCAGCCAGATCAATTTTGTGGTAATCACTTGAAAATATTTCTACAGGTTTTACAAAATGTAAGCTTGTAACAAGCTTTCCATTGATTTGATTTCTAACAAACATCAAAAGTTCAATAAATCCCTCATGAAATAGTAATGCTGTGATTTTGTGACACTATTGCAGTAGTGCTGTGTGCAATGTATTCTTCCGTGAGATAGGTTTTTGGTTCTAAAATAGGCAAGTAGTGCAAAAAATCTGATTTTTTTGCAGCCTGTCTGTCTGTATAACAGGCAAAAAATCTATCAGGCAATTTGCTGTAGTCGTGTCGTGATTCTTGATGCGATACATACATGTTTCGGGACATTTCACAAGTTGATCTCTGATTTGATTTGTATTTGTGAAAGCTGTTATAACGAAATACGAAGATTTAAATTCTGAAAAAGGATACTGCATGAATATATTTTGGTTAAACAGGTGAATCAAAAAAATATATAAATATTGTGATGTTTAAAAATAAAAGAAAGCAAACAGATATTCTATTAAACATATATTTTCATAAAAGGTACGAGTAAACTTCGAGTGATTTTTTTCTCAATATTTTCTTTATTGAAATACCTGACCTCTTCTTACCTGTGTTATATAAACTTGGAAGAATACTAGATAAAAAACTAAAGGTTTTGTTGAGTTCTAAGTGTAAATTTGGTCACCATTGTCATCAAGTCGGAGATAGTAAGGTTCTAACAACAAAGTTTGACATGGCATGTTGCCCCGGTCTGATTTGTTATTAAAAATTCAGTTTATGTATGTGTGAGCTCAAACCCACATAGTTCTGAACACCTCTTGTACCTGGAGTTAATATTAAAAAGCGAGGAAATTGAAATTCAGCACCTTTTATTGAATTTCCTTTTTCCCCATTTACCTAAACCCATTTTCTTACCAAAAAAGTAGCTTTCACTCTGTTCCGCTTTTAAACCACTCTAGTCTCAGTGAGCGCATTATACAACTTATTTTAGAACTCATACTCCCTTTTCTATTATATGTCAGTCTGCTACTGTGCCCTCATCATCTGCACTTGGCACTTTTAATGGAAACATAAATTGAGCGAGTGGTGGTTGTATTAACGATTCTGTTTCAACAATGTAATGCAGCAGTGGCACTTTTAGGTGACGGTATGCCGTCTTATCGTACTGTTTCCCTTTCATGCATCCCTGCCAAAATAATGTCAATTAGAATATAACCACAATGCTACATTATGTATGTCAATGTACTTGTTAAGCCGGCTTTTCCATTCGTATTATATTATTGAGCTGGTGCGGTGGAATGCAAATATGGGGCATTGTCGGACACCCTTGAACTAACATTCTGATGCAATCTTATAAAGTAAAAGAGCAGTTTGACTTGTACGTAAAAAGTTACGAGCAATAATTTTATTACCTTTCTCAGTTCCTTTGTTTTTACCCTTGACTGACTTTTGCTTTTATTCCACATGCCTCTTTACTTTCACTCCAATTTACTTTTGGAGTACTTAAAATTAGAGCGAAATATCTTGATAATTTTACAACGGTATAATACTTGGAGTAAACAATGTGTAGTAAGTAAAGCACTTTGTACACTTATCATTTCTCTTTCATCTTTACCTTATTCACTTATGTAAATTACCAGTTATTTTACTCATTTTGAGAGAAAGCGTGGGAAAATTTGGTAAAAGTGCAAACGAAAGAGAAAATAAATGACGTATGAATAAATATGAGTCAAGTACAACACGAGTACCATGATTATGATGATGACGATACTAAAGCTACTAGTGCATATTGCCAAATTAACTAAAAATGCTCTAGCCTTGCTTTGTCTCTCGTATTTCGTCTCTAGAATTCTTTTGTATTTTGACAATGACATGGACGACAACGTGACATGTATGTATGCATGCCATGCATGCATAACTTAGTCCAAATTGCCAAACTTTTCCTTGCGCCACTTTCATCATCATCGTCAACAACGGGGAATATGAAATATTATTTTCCATTCTCCTTTTTCCGTCATCTCACTTTACCTGTCCTTCACTCTCGCTCTTTGTTTTTTCTTTTTATTTCTGAGAAAATTAAAAGAGAATGTCGAGTACTTTTCTACTACTAACTTTCCCGACTTGACTGCCCGTACATATTTACTTAAGCCATTTCGTTCATCATTTTCGCTTTTTTCTTACATGTCTTGCTATCATGATCGAAATCTATTTTTAGACTCTATATTTTCTTTGTTCTACACAGCTTGTTAGAACGAATTCCAATCCTTTATAAACTCAAATAAGCATGATGTACAAGCACACATTATATTCCAGTTCCTTTAGATGCATTATTAGCGGATTCTCAGAAAACGTGTTTGCTATAATATGTGCTCCTTGCAAATGAATGATGATAACATGATGATTGGTTCTGAGGTACACAGCCATATGTAACTTACGTAACTTGTGGAGTTGCTTCTCTGCTCTGCTATTTCTTATCCCTTTGTTTCCGTTCCTATTCATTTCAAATAGAAAACAAGTAGGCCATCATAATATCTAATCTACATGAGAGGTTTTCTCGGTCATTATATTATCAGCTATATTGAAAGATCCTTTTTCCTTGGCTGAACATAGAAAATCTCATGAAATATGAAGGCACTTTTCAGTAGACAAAAGTGGTATTATAAGGCTTTGGTCTCCATTGCTTTTATTAGTCATAGTACATAACATACATGCTGCCTCTTTCACTTCATTTCTACTTTCTCTCTTTTGTATTTGAAGACAAAGGAGAAAAAGGAAGGGGATACAAAATTGCTACATTCATAATGGCTTGATGTTGTAAGCTTTCAAAAAAGACCATTTTTGCCTGGGGCTCGGCTCCTTCTAAACGTTGATGTTAAAACAAATGGCTATTCTTTACTCTTGTTTTCTTTTGCATTGCTTTTATTGCATAAAAATATTATTGTTCCAGTATTACAACCAAAATCTGGAGTTTTACTTTTCATTGCTTCTATAACTGTAAAGGTATGTCCATATTTATGTATGTATGTAGATGTATTTTTTTTGGCCTGGAAGGAAAATCATCATCTTTTCTTTACTGTATCATTATCGTCACATCATCTCCATAATGATGACTATAACCATCATTGAATTTCGTGTCTGAACTTTCTCTTTTTAGTATATTGTTGGCTTTATGTACTTTTTTTTATAGCGAGAGGGAACTGTGATTTTCCTTTGTCCTTGTACTTTCTTGTGTGATAATAATACTAATAACAAGATGGCCTAGGATATAAAATGAAAGGAAGACTGAAAAAAGACACTTTGCCATTATTCAAGGCAGACACACAAGTTACGTAATAATTTGTTATAACTTATCGTTGGCCTTCTCGACAAAAATGTGGCTTTCAGAGTCCTTGTAAAAGGCATGCAGTTAAAAAAAGCCAGCATTTTGTAATATATGATATGTGTTTTTGGTAGATGACAATAAGAAAATTACCTACTGACTATGCAGATGAATGCTTTCATAACTATAGGGAGCAATAATATAATGAATAATTTTCTACCGTCACTACTAGACATGAAGTATTGCTTGTGCATTCTTGTTTTCTCTTCTCCCCTTTTTACATGTTAATATTAAAGCAAATGGTCTTGAATAATAATATGTGAACTGAAAGTTTGCAAATGCCAGATGCAGCAATAAAGTTCAGTTGTTTGCAAACTTGCTTTACTGCTTTTGTCCGGTTCGGTTTGCAATCTTCTGAATATACACTCATACTCATGCAAGTCAGTGAGTGTACAGCTGAATGACTGTGACTTCAAAATAAAGACGAGGAAGACAAGAGAAAAGTATCTCAAGTGGAAAGTGCAATACCGTGTTACTGCCCGACCAAATTTTTAGCTTGACTTAACAGGATTTCTTTCGTTTTCCATTTTTGTATTGCAGTGCATAGCGAAATAAATTCAAATTCTGGACGGCTTGTGAACAAAGTTATATCGTACACAGTATATTTCCACTTCTATTCAAGTGTGTGAAAAACTCACAGAGAAACCTGAGAAGTCATTAAGCTTTGTAGAAAATACTTGAACTTCTATACCGACAACATGAAACACAACCACTCATCCGGTTTACCCTTGTCGTCGTAAATGTCTGCAGTGTTCAATTGGGAAATGCTTTCACTCTCTTAAATAATATGAATTAAGTTAGCTTTAACGGTGAATACCCATTTACTTTTTTATACACCTTATAGAAGCAGCATTCACTTATGCTGGCTGACAACCACATTCAACATTCTACTGGCTCATGTTCTTCGTTTTTCTCTCCTAAACTTTAAGGCGAGTACTGAGCCAATAATATTTTTCCTTGGACTTTTAGAAATGACCTTGCCTTCTCGCTTACACATTGGACTGTATCTTGTTTCTGACTCTGACAGCAGCACAATGCTGCACAAAGATTCGGATAGATTTCGTGATACGAAGCTATATACTTACACACATGCCATGCCATATAATTTTATTGTATGGGAGGGGGAGTGAGTGGAAAGAACACGAAGTCGGAAGAAAATGCAAAAAGTAAAAATGAAAAAGGAAAATCCATAAATATATCCCTCTTTTACTTACTAGTCCACTGCTGTGGCTCTAATAAATGCTTATTTTCTTATACTTCATAGTTTGCTTAAGTTCTCTTCTTATTTTCTCACCAGAAGAAAAGAAAATAGCCCTCATAGTCACCGCTAGTTAATAAAGGCATGTATGTGTGTGTGTGTGGAATAGGAGGAGAGAATGAGAATAATATACATACATTATTATGCGAAACGTGGAAGCACAGTAAATAGCGGTTATAACGTTATAGTTATAGCCAGTGGAAAAATACGTTAAACTGAACACTCGAACATGAAAGAAAGACTGAAACATCAGGCGAGTTAGAGTGAATGGAAAATGTACAGAAAAGTTGTTGCTGTGAACCCCCTACTGATTTGATTTCAAAGCGAGTAGCTTTTCCTCTTTTCCCATCACATCAGCGACTATAGTTGGTGGCTAACTGTGATGGTAGCACTGCAACTGTGTAAGTGAATGTTGTACTATCATCAAAATAGTCTTACTCACTTACTTATACAAGAACATCTAGAAGAGCGCACACACATATGACATGACACACGTTTCATTTTTATAAAAGGTGATATGTGAAAAGAGTGGAGTAGGCTAAGGACATCATAGGCAACAAGACAGGAGGATAGAGATAGAGGTAATCGAAGAAACATAGTCTAGTGCACACGGTATGTATCTAGTAAAAAAAGAAGGAAAAATGGTGCGGTAGTAGAAAACAGGAGAAATGGTGCAATGCCATGACACGAGATTGCGAATAGAGATATGCTAGACCTTCTCCGTTTACCATCCATGTTAACTTGCCGGGTTTGCAATAGTTGGTTGGTTATACAATGAAGAAGTTTTTGCAAAGAGAATACTACTAGTGTAAAAAATGGTCTTTGCTATGAAACGTGGTTTAAGTTTTACTTGGTTGGATTGGTATATATTGCAGTGTAAGAGAGGAAAGTCGCAGCAGTAGTGGGACGAGAGGGGAAAGCAAACTTACTACGGCTGGAAGAAAAGAAAACTAACTCTCGCCGTTACACACGGGTTGCTTGCTTCAATGGACTGCATATCCGAGCCGGAGACTGATTTTACATGGGAGCGTAAGCCTCATCCCATGTGTATTCCACACGTGAGATACAAAAACAAAAATAGAAATATAGAAAATATAGAAATGTTTCTGGATTTATTTTGGGAATATTGTTGTTGTGTAAGTAATTATGATTTTTGTAGTAAAAATATATTGTTTTTTTTGAAGATTGTGGACAGCATATTAAATTACCTGAGCGTTCCAGACTTGAAGTCGTGCCGACTAGTCAGCTCGCAGTACAATGAAATCGCTTGTAAGGCTCTCCAGCGAGAGGAAACGATTGTTTTTAAGACAATTCCTCAGTTGGAAACGTACGTGAACAAGATAAAGCCGATCTCATCGCACACCCCCGGGGCATGCTCTCCTTCCCTCTCTATTTGCTCCGAATTGTCTTCTCTGTCAGGTGAATACGATGAGGGAGATCTTGTCGCTGAAAAACAAGGGACTGATGAAGATGAATACTTTTGGCCTTGCTTCAATAGTGAAAACAAGAGTGAGTGCGAGGTTGATGATGACAGAAGTGACTCTCCCTTTTGTCATGATCATCAAATGGACTACTTCAACTACTACAATAGTCTATATCGTTATTCCCATCGTAGTTTTCATTTTGATTACTGTGATCCGTCATCGGAACTGGAAGCTTTTGACCAGTTTTTCCAAATGTTTGGATGGCAAATCAAACGTCTCAAGTACACAACTGATCTACTTCCGTACAACTTTCCAAAGCCGTTAGGTCACATGGGAGATGTTTGGAAGGATAGACTGTACAATTTGGAGGAGTTGGTTTTGGAAATGAAATGGGGAATTCCAGCTTATTTGTTCCCAAACGCGAGCGTAGATGATGATTCTCCAGGTGATGGAGTGCTCTTGCCAAGTTTGAGGAAGCTCAATTTGGACATTCTGCTGACAGATCGAGATGCAGATCGTGCACATGTTTATCTCCAGCAGTTGTTGACTGTAACACCAAATATTGAAGAGATTTCTATACCTGGATCCAAACGGTACTTTGATGACTACATAAATTGCGTTCTTGCTCGTGTCATCATCTCTTCCGAAGTTCCAAAGTTGTCCATCCTCAACTTTTGCTTGGCTCTGTCGGATGCTCAAATGCGATTGTTGACAGCGAGAAATCTGCCTCTAAGCACACTCATTTTAGATTTGGAAGACTTGCAACAGGGTGATGGAGATCAGGTTGGTCATCAGGATCTCCAGCAACCAAATGACGACAATAATCAGGGTGAAAACCAAGAGGGTGATCTTCATCAACACGATTTTCTTCGCCAAAATCAAAATCGTAGACCTAGTTTCACCCCAATTGTCAAATCTACTCTACAACGGTTTATGAATGCTCTTGCTACCACTCTTCGCAGTCTTCATATATGTTTTCCACAGTCACCCCGACATAATCTCCATACATTTACGTTCCAACAAGAGATGGTGGAGCTAAAGTTTTTAGCATTGGGCTACTACGCAGGTCCGTCTCGGATTCTGGACCATTTACCTGCCTTGAAGAAATTGGAACTATGGAATGTCCAATTTCGAGACTGTAACGGTGCTGGTAATAAGGTCGTACCTGATAAGTACCAAGGGATAACGAGTGTGATATCATAGGAATTTGTTAAATGAAAAATTTAAAGCTACGACCTTGTCTACCAATTAAAACACAAAAAAACACACAAGTTGTAACAAGAGTTACGCGTAGAAGTAATAATTGTAGCATTCAATTTCGAAAGCGGAGACTTAAATGGCATAGTTGAAATAGAAGTCACTGTCAAAAAGTCAATCAATAATTTTATAGTCGCCATAATATCAGTCTAGTTCACAACGTTTACGACGAGTAGTCATTGAATACTGAGCAATATTAGTTTTGTATTACTGTAATATTATGTGTACTTGCTATACGTTCTATGATTGCCCCTTAAATTATTTTCATACTGGAAATTTTTATTTGTTTACTTTGTCTATATTCATGCCTTTATAAATGGGCCATGTCAAAATGGAAAAGGACACAAAAAATCAAATGAAAAGTTTATACCTGTCAATAATATATAGAAAGTATTTCGCAGGCTAGTCTCTGGCAGTTGTGGATGGAAAGTATAAAACTATAAGTGTATAAAGGGCTGATAATATTAAAGGCGACAAATTTCTTTGTATGATTTCTCCAAGATCTTTATATTTGGCGCACTCCTGTTCAATATTTTTGAAAACTACAAACTTTAATGTACGAAAAGTATGCAAAGTTATTTACAGTTACTGATTAGTATTGAATATTAGGACATTGGAAAAAAAGTTCAAAATCTCATTTATTCCTATCGAAAAAAAATCAAAAAATATTTTTTTATATTTGGCTCCAGAGCTTCCAAACAGTGATTTTCAAAAAGATCCTAGTGACTAAAACATTGCCATGGTAGGGAGGATTAAAAGTACAAAAGGATTCTTATTGTAGATTTGTCTTTTGGGTGTAGGTGCTAATTAAATCAAGAGCCAAGTTTTTGGGCATGAAAAATTTATGTGCTAGGTTTCAACAGTAAAAAGTTTCGAAAACTTGAATATTTCGATGAATAGCTAGGACTAAATCAAAGGGCATGTTTTTCTCTTTACATAGAGCCCAAAATTATACTAGTGGACCCAACCCTTCTTCTAAAAATATTTGAGGAAACGAATCAGTAAATTTTGAGACCCAAAAATGTTGTTGTTTGACAAAATCGTAATATTTAAGATTTGCAATATTGCTAATTTTTGCCGAAGTAGACGGGGATACAAGTAGTTTTTGGGCATTTTAGAAAGCTGAGATTGTAGTCTACCTGAATCAAACTAGACATCCGCAAATTATTCGAAGAAACTGTAATAGGTTGGTCCTTGGAAAAAATGTACTTTTTAAATTCGTGAATAAACGTTAAATTTTTGATTTTTTAAACTACCTAAAAAAATTCATACAAATCAATAAATGAGCTTAAGCTTACACATATTTTGTACATTATTGTATGTAGTTTTCAAATATACTAAACATGAACTCACCCGGTAAAAGCACACTGAGAAAGCATGCAACGAAATTTGTCGCCTTTAATATTATCAACCCTTTAGTTATTTAATATTTATGTTTAGTATTTGTAAACTTCTCCATATACCGAATCGAAATCAGCATTATTAGTTTGTAAAAAT
>JAQFZG010001268.1:0-22518 GCA_034695465.1 Entomobrya nicoleti | reverse complement strand
AAAAAAATTGTGAACCCAAATATTAGAGTAGACGAGAGGAACATGGCTTGTTAGTTAAGGAGAAAAATGCTATTCCGGTTAATATCAACTCAACGTGCTAAACTACTGCTGCGTGGTACTTACAACCAAAGAAGAAAGCAATGCTGAAATAAAATGAAAAGTGACTATGTAATTTCACCAGCAGCACACTCTGCTGCATGAAACTTCTTACGGTTTTGCGTTTTTCTGATATCAAGGAAGGAAAAAAAAGTTCGCATATTCTTTTATTTAACTTTGTGAGACGGAAGAAAGAAATGAATATGTAAAATAGGCAGAGCAGAGAGAGAAAAAATAGGAGAAGATCGAAGTCTTAAAAATATCTGTGTGTGTATATAGTCAAGTTAGTATTCTCGCATTCATTCTGCTACTATGCGGCTGATGATGATGCCAATGCAGCAATTTAGATAGAAAGACAAAAAAATCTAACAAACCAAGTAGTAGTAGTAACACTACTAGAAATGCTTGCTTTCTCTTTTCAATTCACCATTAGGAACAAAAATAGATGATCAGAGTGAGAAGAAGGAAATGGAGAAAGAGAAGAAAGATGAAAATGTTGCGAAACGATTGAATGGAAAGAAAGAAAAAAACGGAAACGATAAACTTGACTAGTATATGTGCCAATGTAAGTCGGAGTGAAAGTGAGGAATAAAAATAAAGAATATATAACTACACATCATCCTATTACTTTACAAATAATATCTTACTCAATTGCACATTCTATTTTAGCAAGAAGAAGCCAATACTCTGGAGAAGAGAGCTATTAATAACAGAGTAATCTGCTGCTTGCTCCCTTCCGTCTTCTCCTATTATACTACTTGTGATGTTAAAAGAGCTCTCCACTTTTATCTGTTGGCACAATGGCATAATTAAAGGTCAACGTTACACTATAAGAACACTATATATACTTTGTAATAAGTGTAAAAGTACACTGAGGAATTTTATACGCACACTTGAATGAATTCACGTTTCGTTGAGAAGCTTTTGTAAAAAAAACACAACATGTATTGTTTTTTTCTGCACTAAAATTGGGCAAAATAGAATTGTTTATTTTTCTGCATTTTTTTTTGCTTCTGTTTTTTACTGGAAAGGAAAATGTAGTCATGCATTTTTATATTGACTTTTGACTTGATATGTGTGTATAAAAAGTAAATGTTTTGTTTTGTGTGAGAAGCAAATAATGATTCTCAGTATTTTTGACTAAGAATAACAGCATAACAGCCGGAAAACTAAGCTGATTGAGAGTAGAACAAACAAACAAGAGTAAACAAGATACACTATAAAACATTCAATTACTCACAATAAATATTCCTTTGCTTCGTCTTTCAGAAAAGGCTTTTTAGTACTTTGCATGTGTTGTTTTTCACCGAAGTTGTAAGGAACAAATATACGGGTAGCTATGCTATTCATTTGAAAGTCGAACAGACAGCCTCGAAAAATTTCCATGAAGTGACTTGAGCTATTTAACAAAACTGCAAATATTCCACACGGAATTTCCACAGAAAGGAAAACAGAGAAGCTAGATATTGAATGCAATGAATGACTTTTGACCCTAAAATGAGATACAAAGTGATAGACATACTGCTTTATATTGCACAATAAAATATTTTCTAAAATCGAATAGCACACAAAAACATAACAGACGACAGACTTTGTTCTATTTAGAGAACTTGGGGAGTCAAACAATGAAGATGTTATACAAATGGTGTCAAGGAACGTAGTCGGAAAAGTAATAAAAGTAAGCTTCCTTCTAAGCTTAAATCTTTTTGCAAAAAAGTGAATAAGAAAAGATAGGGGAAATATTTAAGGATGTTGAGAAAGTGATAATTACATTTTTGCCAACTCAATATTTATTTATAAATAGTGAAATGGATGATGATGTTGTTACGATACGATGCAACGAAACACAGATATTATGCATTATAATTCACATTGTAATGCATTGGTGCTACACGGAGACTGCGAAGAAAGTAAACATTATGCGTTAAGCGTTCCATTCCGTGATATCTGTTTGCTCTACTTTTTTGTATTTTTTTCGCTTCCTAGTTCCACTTCCAGAATGCAATCGGCGTTGTAGTGTAGTCATCATCGTCATTCTTCTCATACTTTCAATAAGTTATAGTGGCAGTGTTATTACACAAGACGCTGAATAAGAGATAGAGAAGAGACCAACATTATTATCGGAGGAGACACCAAACGAAAAAAGTTTTCTGTTTTTTCTTCTCTCTTCATTGTATAATCACAGAGAGGATGACGACGAGACCAAAATGAAAATAATGAGCCGAGCAAATAATAATACATAGTGCTGCTAGTGGCAGTGATGGTAGCAATAACAAAATTGTGTATAAATTTATAGAAAATGAAAGTGTCTTTGGTTTTTTTAGAACAAAAGTAAAGAAAGTTATTCTCATATTCCTAGTATTAGTTAGTATACTATGAGATAGTAAAAAATACTATACCTTTTTCTCTCAAAGTCTCCCTCTCTCTTTTTACAAATACCATTTTCTACTCGGATGAACAAAAGAAGTAGTGGCATGGTATATTACAAAAGACGCAAGTGATTCTATAAAACGTGAAATGTCAATACAGAGAAAAAAAAACTTACAATGCAAGTTGCCCAACGACTACAATGGGATTCAAATGAAAAGTTAATTTTCTGGGGTAGTTTTACATGCTGATTAAGTAAATCATAATCGTTTTCCCTAATAAGCATGTGTGTTGCAACCACCATTTACATTAATGCTTGAGAACACACAGTGGGCAAGCTTCCGTCCTTAAAAATTACGGTAAATGGTGATCCCAGCACAAAAGCGCATTTGGAAAAACGATTGTTATATCCTTAATTAGCATGTAAAACTGTAGTACGCAAAATGTGCTTTTCATTTATATCTTGTCGTAGTCATTGGGTAACCTGCATTGTTAGTGTACAGTGTAGCATCTAATGTATAATATACATAGGGAGAGAAAAATACAAACTACTTAAAGCATTTCTCGTTTTTTTTACAAACTTTTTCTTTTACTTTTGAAATCACTACTGTTAAACTTTCCAAGGACAATTTGGTTTGGTTTTTTTTCTCAGAATTTTTACAAGAACTGAGAGGATAAAACAGATGAAGAGAAAGAGAGAGAAAAAAGCTTGAATAGAGTGTATGTCTCTAGTCAGTCAGTAGAGGAGAAAATCATTTGTACGAAAAAGTTGCAAAAAAACAATACGATTTCGTTGAAGGAGCATTTTACTTTGAGCCAGATGACGACAACAAAATTTCTATTGGGAAGTAGATGGAGAAAGAATGTGTTCATTATTATGATGCCACCACTCTTATCATCATCTTGATGAGTGTATATAGTTTGTTTTTACGTATTTCTCAACTTTGCTACTAACCTATGCGAATCCAACTTTAAATAGTGAGTAATAATGCGACGACGACAGAGAGGGGAGAGAACTATTGCAAGTGTTACATTTAAGATCTGCTAACAATATAGTAACAAGTTTTTAAACTTGTCTTAACTTGATTCAGTTTTGATGAAGATAAGCCAAATCTGAGAACTTCGTTCTCCTGCCATTTAAACATTAAATTAAGCCGCATAATATTAATGTCGCAAAAATGTAGGGCTTGTGGTTATATATATATATGTATATATATATATATGCCAATATAAAGTTTTATTGTGAATTATGCGGGGAAAATGCATATTTTTATGGTATCAAATCAAATGTATATCTCAATAGATTTCCCATACCGCTGGTGATTGATTGTTGTTATGGATACGCATTTGATAAGCTTTGATCAGAAACATTAATCGTACGCGTACGTTGAGAATAAATGAACTCAAGTATTGAAAGATGCGTTCTACTGTAATATTTAGAGTGATGATGACGGTGACGGAACACCACTTGAGTCAAAGTGTCTAGCAGTAGCTGCTAAAGTGAGAGCAACTGTAAAGTCAACTCCTTCCACAAAAATTTCAAATACACAAAACGACGACAAAAGCTTTGAAAATAGCTAAGGAAAATAGTTTGTCGAAGTGAGCAAAGAGTATAGGGATTGGTGGTAAGAATAGAGTTTTTATTCGTACATTTAAAATATTACTTTTGGACTATCTCAGTAAAGTTGAGTTTTTTTCTTCTTTTTTTACTTGGTATTTGTTGTACACTTACTCCTTCGCCGCCCACACATCAACGTTTGTGTATTTTTTTTCTTCTGTTCACTTTCCAGATCGAGAGACGTATGAATACCAAACTTGAATAAGACTGTGAAGAACTTTGGAGTCACACTAGAAAATAAGCGAACAACAAGAAAAAGACGAAGGATAACAAGGGAAAGAAGGCAACTACTTGGATGTCTTTACTTTTTCTTCTGTTAACTTTTTTTCTCCATTTCGCAGCCAGAGACGAAAAGCCGATCATGTAAGTGAGACGTAACGAAGAAAATAGTGAATTCCGGCGGCCGTAGTGAAGTCGTGTGAAGACTTGGGTGGAAGCTTATCGTACTCCTATGGATCGGAAGAGAACCAATAGTCAATAGAGTTTCTAAAAATTTATGTATGTTTAAAATTGCAAATTAGTCAGTTAGGATAGAATTTCCAAGAATGGTACATAGAACTGAAGTACTACACTGTAGTACTGACATTGAAAAGTATTAAATCCTTTATAAAGAATTCATTCCATTTTTACCGTATTTTATTATTCCAGTATTTTTCGTATTGAAACCAGGAGGATTTAACCTCAATTCAGCCATTGGTATTACCAACTAAATTTTGTACCTAAATCATACTTGACGCTTTTTTCGTTTTGTGCCGAGGCTTAAGTTCAAGTTGGAAAATAAAGTTTTATTTTCCGCTCTTCCGCTGATACCTTATGCAAAACAACAGGGGAGCGTTGAACCAAGTTACAGTCAAGCCTTCACGTGTACTAGCGTTCGATGAAAGATTTTGGTAGGCTGAGTATTTTACACATTCTAAAAAACACAATTTTTAAGTTTGTACATTTATATATAAATACCATTTTGATTTTGTCGTTAAATTTGATATAATCAAGTATCAAGTTTAAATATTCGATCAGTAGTTACGTTACGACAGAGTTAGATCTGCACGTACTTAAATGCGCACGTGTGCTTAAGTAAATATTGCAAAAAGACAGAAGACTATTTCTCGATACTGCCAAAAGGTTCCCTGAAGCTTTCTATAAAATTCCTCAAAAATAAATTTTGGATCTAATGACACGACAATTTATGCACGTGTTTCTACCCATTGAAAAAGTGACAGGCTACAAAAACTTGGCTATGCTTACTAAACTATAGTATTTTATATTTGGAAAAAAGAAGAAAAAAAAACTTTCACTTTTCTGATCTTTATTCCTTCATTTATCCTCCCGGAATTGGTAAGAAAGGGAGAGAAAAAACTCTTTGTGCTTCTTCACAAACTCTTTTTTCTACTCTGCTGCGTAAATCGTAGTTTTGACCTGGATGAATTGTAAATACTCTGTCTTTTTTTTCGAGCGCACAAACATACACACAAGTCAGTTAAGTACATGGTTACTTTACTGGTTTCAAGTTTGCTCACTTAAGTTGGAAATCCTTTAACAACAAGACGAAAAAAAGAGAAAGTTTTTCCCCTTTTTTCTTATCCAAGGAGATCATAGCAATGTACGCATTGTATAATATACATGAATTCCTATAGAAACTGTGTTTTTTATAGAAAACTATGTATTCTAGGAAAAAAAGTAGAAATTAGAATGACAGGCGTGTATAGTAGAAAAAGGTTAAGGTGTAATAAAGGTTGTTACATCTGTTCAACTAGTTTTATTCGTTGCTCTCTCAGCCAAATGATGAATCTTTGCTATCTCATCCTCCCTTGAATAAAGAACAGTAAATAATTTTTTCTCTCGTTTTAGTCGGGTTTTTATATTCTCTCCTTTACTCATTCATCCTCTTTCTCTACTCAGATACAAAACAAATTATCCTCTTTCCAAAAATCTGGCAAAAACTTCTCTCTCTCTCCTTCTCTAGTAAGATCATCTACTTGTACAAAAATCACAACTACTAGTACTACTAACCTGATAAATTTGCAGATTAGATTATTTTTGTTTTGATTTAGCGAACGAATTAAGTTTAAATAAAAGTTTTGTGCATTGTTTTTTTTCTCATTCCTTCTTGTTTAATGTGAATTAAGTTCTTTGCTGTGTTTTAATGCATTGAGATTTTTTCTAAATTCTTGACACTTGATATACTAGACATTCATCGTCATCAGGAAAAAAGGGAAGGAGTAGGTGTACATACATTTGTATTTATTTCTTATTTTCTTTCTTTCATTTGAAACATTTTCTTGGATCCACTTTTATTTGCACACAAACATAATCTACATCCATAAATAGTTGGATGGATCATGAGAGTGTGAGGGCCATACAAATAATAAGGTTTTATCATTATAGTGGCGGTTGATGGTGGTTCTGGAATTAGAAGCAGTAGAGTCAGTGGTCATATACAAAAGGCGTAAGGGGAATATGTGTTGACTTGGAGATGGCGGTGGTGGCGTTGCTACATTGTGGCATAGTGGTGCTTTGCTTTTGGTTGGTTGCCTTGATTGGGAAATGCGGTGGATGAAGTTGACGTAATTTATTGCTACTTCGTCTTAGCTTGTTTGGTAAAAGAAGAAAAATAAAACCAGGTCTTGTGTGTGAGTGTGTGTGCTACTCGGTCATGCTTTCACTACTATATCCCTCCTCATATATACTTATGTTGCTACCTATAAAACTTTTCCTTTTACTAGTCGTCAAAATAAATAAGTAGAGTGAGTGTACTACATTTCCCAGTAATATTACCCAATAAGACATCTGTTTATAAACATTTCCTTTAGCTCGCTCTTATAAGCCAAACTTTTAGCTTATTTCTTCGTAAGATTTAAACCAAGCATGTATGCACTACTATTCTTACATTAGTTTTTGCACAATTTATGGATATGCATGGTGAGCGAGAACTATATGGATGTACAATTTTGGCGGTGGATGCGGATGCAAAGTTAATGCATCCACTCATATGTACATACAATATGCATTTGCAATTTCCAGACTTATGTACGAATTTTCAGAGTGATCGTTATGAAAGGGAGAGAAAGGCTCGACCAACTCAACTGTTCTTCTGATAGTCTAGTATTTCATGATGCCAAAACCAGCAGCATTTACTACCATGGCTCGTCTTTCAAGAGGACGACGACGATAAGAAGGGCCTTCTTCACTCAACTCTTCACATGATCGTCAGGGTCGTTCTTTCTAGTAAACTGAACAGTGCAGACAGAGAAAATTTTCTTGGATATCACTAATAGTTAAAGTGGTGAAAAATATAGCAGAGAGCAAATGTGTGTGCATGCTTAATAAGCTTTTGCTAAGGATCTTATCCGTTTACAACGTATAACAAGTTACCTTTACACATTGTTTAAGTTCCTGCTATTCAGAATCACATCACTTATTTGCTCTTTAAACTTTTCCTTCTTGTGCTACTATATCCCAAGGTTCTATCTACGCGTAATGCTTTTATGCAGGACTTTTATCCAATAAAAATGTGAAGAAGAAAGATCGTCGAATGCTAAAAGGGTGATATTTTTTCTAAGTTAAGTTATCTATACATATACCATGCTACAAGATGCTGCCGTTCATCTAATTCCATTCTCTTGGTTATACCTATCCCAATTTTTTGTACACAAAAGTGCACATACAACAAAGATAATGTGCATGCAAGGAAAAAAGCATACAAAACCATAATGTATTTTATAATATTCCACACGTGTGTCACATGAATTCCATGTCTTCCTGACGTCCTTCTGTTTTCCATTTTTGCATTACCCAGTCAAGTAGTAAATTGTTATAGAATGTATGTGTTTTGCAAACTGAGCTGCTGTAAACAGAGACAGATAAACTTGCAGTCCTTAACGTAAAGTAAAATAATAAAAAGCTGCAGCAGCAGTTGCAATTTAGTTGGTACAACTACACGATTTGCTACTCCTTCTCACGTTCAAGTAAAGTAGGCAAACACAGTTTTTTTCCTTGTAGTATCTGTGTATATGCATTCCCGTGGTATTATCCGGCCCTTATTTATCCGATGCTGAATCCACGGACCAGAGAAAATATAAAACATAAAAACATGCATTGTATAAAAGTAAAAGTAGAGTGGGAGCAGTGGCCTATATCGCTGGAATCACTAGTGCCACTGCCACCACCACCGACGCCACCGTAACATCATCACTTCTCAGAAAAAAATGGGGGAACGGCAGTTGGTCAAGATGCAACTGACTGACTGGATTGATATTATTGCTATATAGGGAATCCACCACGATAAAAATATACGATAATAGTATTACGCGTATATGTATGCAATAAATGCATAAAAAAGAAGAGATACGCAGATTCATCCAGGGAAAAAATTGCAACTAGCACATACATAGCAGCATATACAAAGTAGAATAGTAAATTTGCACAGATTTTAGAAAAAAATACGTACTCAACTAACTTAACCCTTTGACTGGATACAAAGGAAAATTGACGGTAAAAAAGAAGTACATTGCTTCATACTCTTTTCCAAGAAGAGTGGGAAAAGAAGAATAGATCGATTGGTAACATGGACAAAAGGAAATGGGCTACTCGCTATTTTGGACTTGGACTGCCACTCTTTTTTGTAAGCATGTATATATAGTTGTGAGAGAAGCAGTTGTGATGGTAGTACAATAACCACTGTTTCTTTCTCTCATGTGGAAATATACATATATATAAACCAACAGTTGTACCCCAAGAGTGTTGTAAAGAACCAAGGAAAAAAGTAATGCCTATTCTTAGTAAGTTGGTAGTTTGTAGTACGATGGGAACGGAAAGAAAGAGAAAAAAAAGTAAATGGGTGTTGGCAAAATTGTCTACTACCTGCTGATGGACAACGAGTAGGAGTGAGTGTAAAGGTTGTACAACACCGGCTGAGCATGCAATCAATGCATAAAGTATCAAGTATAGCAAGCGTTGTTACACTTTTTTCTTCTTCTTCTTTTTTTCCTGGGAAAGCCCTTTCAATATTTTTGGAGGAGAAAGCGAAGCAAACATGGATGTAGGTAAAAGCGTGTGTGTGTGTGCATGTATCCAGCTGACCACCAAAAAAGGTAATAGAGAGTAATGACTCAGGCTAAAGTCTTGTTTGGCATGACATGCTGATAGCATTTTTTTTCTCTGGTAGATAAGTTCCAAGTTGTAATCCTCGACGAGTCGAGTTGGTGGCGGTGGTGGTGGTGATTGTGTGTGTGGTTTGGTTTGGTTGGGTTGGTGGAAGTTGAGGAGACAATGAAATAAATGCAGTTCTATGGCTTCTTCTATCATTCTTTACGGTGGGATAAATGGGTGGAAAAAAGAAGGAATTTTGTATTAAATACACACATGCAAGTAGGAAAATTGGATTTTGGATTGATGATTAAGACGGACAATTTGTTGGAGTATGGGCGTTTTTTACGAACACATACTTATACTGTTTGTGTGTGGGTATGGTAGGTAGATAGATAAAAAAAAAGTGTTGTTTCACTTGTTTCCAGGGAATCAATGGAAATGCAGAAAAAAGTTGTGGGATAGTAAAATAGTGTTTTTTTGTGTTACAATAAATGGGCTAGATGCGAAAGTAAACATAAGTTGTTAGATGATGATGCGAAGCAGGTCCGCTTTATTCATGGAAAATAAATTACCCAAGAAATCTGGGAATTTGATGAAAAAAACATCGGTGCTGCCAAGCTGTCCATGTTCCTGTTATGCATTAGCCTCGTGTTGTTGGTTGGTTGATATTTATTTTAATTTCTGAGTACGATCGTTATATGTATTAGTTGAACTGACAGTAAATAATAAATTTTGTGCAATGGGTAAAATTGCACGTTAAAAGCTTTAATGGGGTCATTGACTTAAAAAGACGGAACACCACGTCACGGAGGAAAGAGTCGCGCGTTTCTCTCACTCTCTCTCCATTTATACACTTTGGCTAGCAAGTTGAGTCAAGTCCAGAGAGTTTTACAGAATCCAGCTTACCTTGCCATTTCTGGCCTGGCACATAATGATAATATGAAGTAATAAAGTTACATATAAAAATAAACAGTAGTTCGAAAATGGGACGACGACGGACGGTAGTGAAAATGGATCACCAAAACCTGACGGTGTGATATTCTAGGGACGCGGTGGGCAGCAAAAATAGGTTTTTGCAGAAGAAAAGACGTGCACACTGGAAAGTTACTCGAATTGGATTTTTTAAAGAGGCTAAATGCTTTCAAATCTAACTAATGTCACCATCTAAAATGTAAATAGCAAGGGCATTTTAAAAGGTGGCAAACCGGAATATATGAAAATTTCAACAGAGAACCGCTGCAAAATGCAGATAAATCGCTGATTATCGCTGAACACTTAAGTTTCTGTCGGTCAAATTTAATATTTTAAAAAACAAACTGATATTTTATAAATTGTTAACTTGTTAATTGTAATTGTTGAGACTTCTCTTCAGTTATTATATCTGGTCAGATAGACATCAACCAGTATCATCTTTTTCTCGTTATTAAATAGAAGCGATATGTTTTCAATAACTGTAAAACCAAGCAAGCCAATTATGTTATTACATGTGAAAATTACCCTTCATTTCATTTATCCTTCAAACATGTTTACTAACAAGCATTTTATACTTTTGTATTAAATTGGGCTTATTTTTGTTTTTCCTTTAAAAAAAATGACAGGCACTACTTTTTGGTACAAGGGACACAACACAAGAGTTCTAAATTTTTTACTATGTTTCGTCGTGCAGAAAATAGCAGGTATGCAGGGGAATACACTTGAATAGTAGTTATCCGAGAAATAAAACGGTATTGTATGTACTTCTAATGTAAATGCCAATTCAGCCTGGCCTGGAGTGAAGTCGGTTCTCGCGTTTTCTAAGCATGGAGCACAGCACGAATACATTATTAAGTCGTTGACATCAAATCAATGTTTTTGAATGTTATGAAAATAAGTGAAATTGTAAACTCGCCTTTCTCCTGCTTTCGTTACAATACAAAATACAAAAACACACTATTTTTCACTGAACGTACTTTCCAGAAAATACTTTCCACGCTTCACAAAAACTTGCTTTCTTCGTATTTTGACCTCCTTCTTTCCTTACATAAGTAATCAAATGAAAATTACAAGTTCCGTCGCCGTCGCTCTGACACCTGTGGTAATGCAGTTTACACACAAAATGGTTTTTCTTTTTTTGCGTTCTCAGAAGAAAGAAATGAAATGGCTTTTTACGTTTTCAGGACTCGGCTCATGTGTATGAATGAATAAATAAAGTTACAAAAGAGAATGTACCCCATATATATTTTTTATTTTAAAAACAACACCAAGTAGTTCACTTTTTATTAAATCCGTTTTAGAGAAACATATAATATATATTCATGTATTTTAATATATATGTGTAATATGGATATATATTATAGATATATATTCATTTTTTATCTAAATGTTATATGATGTGGTTTAACATATAGTAATATTTTTTTTAAATATTATACGCTGGTTTTTATTTGTATCTCTTAGTATCTTCACCTATATGTAAGTAAATTGTACAATAATATATATACACGTTTTATATTATTTACGAAAATTAATTACCTGTATTTTCATACATATGTTTATCATATATTTTTACGGTACAATTATAAATGGTAATAATAATATGCATATACATTTTGGTTGTTGTAGTTATCGCACTACACACTGGTTAACATAGAATTTTTTTTAACAATATTTTTTTTATAAACTATAGATTTATATTTAGAACAAACTGTGTACACAAAAAGTTAGGGTACATAGTTTACCTTCGGCGGCATACCTACGAAAAGACGACTATTATCAATTGTAAGTAGGTATACAGTTTTTTACAATTTTTTTTCTGATAATTTATTTTTTTACGTTTTTGTAAATAAATAATAAAAAATTCGTTCACTTTTTTTACCGGTTTAACCCTTTTTTCTACTTAGTCGTTTAGAGCAGCGCATCTATCAAAAGACGTTTCATATGACAAATAAACAAAAAAACGGGTGTGTATGCATACTTTACAGAATAAATTAATTAACGATTTCACTTCTCTGCTGAGTATACCACTCTATTAGTAAATAATCCACCTTTTGTCCTAAAAATCTAAGCACATTGCCATTCCCACCTGACCTGATTATCAATATTTGCCCAATGATTTTTTTCCGGCTATACATTAAATATTCCAAACACCATTTTTTTTAGTTCATTATATGTATACGTTACACCTACTAATTAAACCTGCGCGTGACATTAAATGACGGACTCTTTTTCACTACTTTCGCTAATCGGCTATAGTCACTATATATTATGCAGTAGTATGATAATAGCTTTTCAATAAAAATAATTACATTGTTTCTGCTGTTACGTGTGTTGGTGCAAAAGATTCTTTTTTGAAAGTTTGGAATCTTGTATTCTGGATATATTTTTTTCTCCTTTCTTACAGTTTTTTTTGCGTTCGTAGTAGTAAATGCATATATTTTCCGCTTTTTTTACACATTATAGTATTAGTACTGGTTACCATCTAAAAAATTTATATAGATCATCGATTTTTTTATTAGTACAACCTATCTACTATATACTGCAAATATACCAGCGATAACAAATACAGTGTGCCTGACTGACCATCATGATGGGAGGACACGTAACAACCTGTCTCTCAATTCTGTTCTCTTTTGTAGATTGACGTTGTTAATTTTAAACAAACAAACTTCTCATGTGCTCTACAAAAACTGCATTATATTTTGATATATGTATCTACCTTACATACACACACACACACACACTCATGCGTGCTTGGCTTTTGGTTGATGAATCGATTTTAATCAAAAGAGATACACAAATAGATAACCTGCTTTTCAGAGTTATGTCTAAATAAATCATAAAAAAAATGAAATGGCGATTTGACGAAATATACATAAAAAATAATAATCTAACACGTTTTTTACACCGTGTGACAAAAAAAATCTGGTCACCTTATAGAAGGAAGGAACACGTATTGATGATTTTGTGTACATTATCATTTTTTGTTGTGTGTAGAAATCTATAATAACAATGTATGTAGAGTATACTTACAAAATACGTAATTTATACTAACTTGCGTCACACGCGATTTAATAATAAACTTACGCGCTAAACCGTAAATTTCCTCATTGTAAATTATATCCTTCCAGTTGTGAATATAGACACGTCAGTTTTTTTTATTATGTAATGTTCAGTAGTTTAGTTTAATGTACAATTATCATGATGACAGAGAGAGTTGAGCCATCAATCGTTATATTTATCTATCATGTTATTAGTAATTATATTATTTATCTATGATTAGGTAATTACTAATTTTGCTGACGGTTATAGTATTTATATAAACAGATAACGGTAATTAATTATAGATACTTTTGGAGGTACATGCGTCATGTTTACTTTACACACTTTTGAAAGTTTTTTTTCTTTATACTGTCATCTTTGTCGTTGTCCTGCTAAAAAATACCCGACAAATCCGACCTTGATTTAGTGGTAAAAATTGTCTATCTTTCTTTTTAAAATTTTGTAGCACTAAAAATACTCTCTATTTCGACCATGTTAAATTATTTCTTTAATGCCGGCTATTAGCACGATGATCAGAAAATAATCATCCAAAAGACAAGAATGATTTGTAATAAATTGATTCAGTATTTTTACATGAATTTGCCTACATCAAGTTATCGTCATGTTGGATATTTTTTTTATTGGTGTAGTTATTTACAATATTTTTTTTTCATTTAGCTTGTTGAACAATTGTATAAACGTTTCGAAATATGCATGTGTGTTTTTTGTTCGTTTTGAATATATCGTATTTGGTTTTTTTCCGTGGTTGGCTCGTTGTTAGTCGAGGATTTAGCTTTTTATGAACATAGTATTATTATGAAATCCTATGCATAATATGTACATGTATCATTTCGGATTACTTAATATGTACAATTTACTTTTCTGTTTATGGTAAAATGGTAATAGTATTAAACCTGATAATTAATATAATAATATATATAATCTGGCTTTACATTTTACTTTCACGTTTTTGCTGGCTCTCTCCTCCTACTTTTTTTTCTTACTTACTTTCATTTTCGCTACTAGTTAGTTTGTGAGATACCTGGCTACACGTCAGTTCCACAATAGCCCTCTTGGTATCCTTCATCCGGGGAGTCACGAGAACTCGGCGCAGTAATTCTAGCACCCACCTTGTTCTTATTCCAAACTCCTGACATGACGGCTGCAGCTGCTGCTGCTGTTGGTGCACTGCCATTCATATTCAGTCCCGGCGTTACATTCACATTGTAGTAGCTGGAGTCACTGTACACACTATTCTCATGAATGATGGGTAGCCCGTAGTCAGGCGGGTATTCCGAGGAGTAGCCCATGTTTCGGTAACTTTGTTGTTCCCAGTTTAGCTCACTGTTACTGCTTTGATCCTCCACTGCGGTTTCCTTTAAAACCCAAGACAAATAAAACAAATAAAGTATTTTAGCAAAAATATTACATGATGCAATCATCAACAGACTGTGAAAGAGAAAAGAAAGAGAGAGAAAGAGCAAAGGGATATGGATAGTGGCAGAGAGAGAGAGACCACCACCAAATGGAACCAGTGAACCATTTTTGTACAACTGTTATTGTAACTGACGTGGGCCGCTCGTTACATCGTCGATGGTGATCATTGAAACTGGGTCAAACCAGGCCATTAAATTATAACTCACATATACCGCCACTACCACCACCACACCATCATCAATATCCTCCTCAAAAATAACTGACCAAGAAAAAAAACGGCAAAAACCATCTCAAAAACAACATCATTCCCACACGACCGTTTATTATTTTCAATATCCTTCTTCATGATGTTTTCTCCTTCAACTAGCCACTGGTCAGTACACACACCAACCAACCAAACCCCCACCACCAACCATCTCACATTCAACCAAAGACATTGCACGCGCTACTCCAATTTTCTTCCTTTTTTGTAGTGCTTCGTATTACTATATTATTATCCTTCTTTCTATGTCCAATGATGACGCTAAAGGATAAGCTATCTTGCAGATTTCCCAAATAAATCTTAATTTGTACTCTATTGAGAAGCCCATAAAAAGTTTCATTTCCCCATTCCCTCCAACCATGTAAAACGATAAAAATAAGGGAAAATATAATACCAAGAGTGCAAGAGTGAAAGGCAGAAGAACCAACGGGGAGAAAAAAAAGGACATACCAAAAAAACACAAGACGAGTAAAGAGAGACCAACGAAGCTCTAAAGGAAGATGAGAGAGAAAACACTCAGAGAGCAATTCGTTTTTAAGGAAACAGCGGCAGCACAGAGCCAGTCAGGCATATAAAACTCGATAATCTTCCTATAAATTTACTTTATTTATCCCCATCCATCACCATCATCGTTGACCGCTTCCCAGGGAGTGCACCAGAATAAATATACCAAACAACTAGCATCCACAGTAAACGAAGACAGCCAAAAAAAGAAGAAGAAGTGAAAGCAACATTTTCTCTATAGCTGTTATTCTTTTTTTATAACATCCAGCAATCTACAGTATGTAGTGGTTTATCCAACTTTGTATGTTATCAACATGGCTTTTTCTTTTTTACGTTTCTCCTTTTTTTACGTCGGATGAATGTTGAACGCTTATGGAATAAATTTTTGCATGCATTCACACAAACATACAAAAAAGGGAGTAATATATGACAAACGTCAAGTGAAAGCGAAATGCCGAAACCGTATGCATGCATCTTTTTTTTCTCCAAGAGAGAAACCTGCCTACAAAACAATGTACAAGACGCAGACATCCGTTTACACACATATGGGCAGACAGAAAGACACGTGATTATTTTGTGCGTAGGACATGGCCATCATTCTCAGTCTATTTTTACATGTCACTCTTTGCGTAGTTTAATATGCTGCATTCTGGAGAAGAAATAAAATATATAACCAACGCATTCACAACTTTTACTTTCTGAATCAAATTCCGTTTCCCTCAAACCATCACAAACATCATGAAAAACAGCGTTTTTTTGGTACGTCTGATTTTTTTATGTCTGTCCATGAAAGGTTTTGGTCGGGTATTGTCTGGAAAAAGCATACCAAACAAAAAAAAATGTATGCCCGCTGGCGAGCAAAGTTATGTAGGTATTTGTTAGTATACATGGAGGAAGCATGGTTTCATTGAAAATATAAACTTTGTTTGAAAGTTCAGTAAATCAATTCTTTTCCAATGATTTTTAACTGTACACAACTTTTTTCTGGTGGTCAACATGTTGTACATAAAGTAGTATGATGATGGCTGACTGTGATGAAAACCATTCTGCTTTTGAAATGTTCGTAGTAGCTCAAAGGGTTATCTGATTATGTGTCTCAATGACCATGCAAATATCACTGACATGATACATTTTATGGCAAGTTATTTTTACTGCATATCTTTTACAGCTATTGTACGACAGGCACAGACAACGCTTTTTGTTCACGAATATGGTCAAGGTCCATTTTGATAATATTTTTTCTGGCAGAAATTCTTTTATAAAGACAGTTCAAGTACATCTTGAACGAAAAAAATCGTACATGCCAAATCGTTGTCCATACGTCAATGCGTCTTATTTGATTCTATTTGCACATTTCAACAAGCAGTCTTATAGTTCAACTGATTCCCCATACTTTTAGACTTTCTGAAGATTTTGAAAAAATGTAATATTTTGTTACTTTCGTTATTCATGTAAACCAAGTGAAACAGCTTACGTTATTATTATTGTTATTATTCTCGATGATTACATACTTTCACCACAACATGGTTTTCTACCAAGGTTTTTTTTCTCCAGCAGCAAAGCTCTCCTTTTGCAAAATGGAAAGGAAAATTTAATTCCCCTTAACGGTCATACATAAAAATACCTATATAGCTCTTATGTTTATAGAACATGAACAAAATGCCATTTAACAAAGTACAGTTGCTATAGATGTTCCCCTCAATTTCTATGAATTTCACATGGGCTTTTCTCGTCGACCACACTAGTATTACAGCTATAGTGGTCTTACACTCCCATCGTTCCAAACTATTATGGCCATTCTGTAACTCATTCTGTGTACATGAATGAAAATTAGTTGGTATCGTGTGTGTGCCCCTAACTACTACCACTACTACTACACCACTCTGACTCCTACTCATTTTACAGACAGACTCTCAAGTAAATAAAGAAAGGAGAAAAAATAGGCAAGTAAAAAAAATATCGTAGCAATTTCTGATTCCACTTGTTCTTGCCCATTTTTTACTCAATAATAATACGTAATAATAATATAAAACGGGTCAATTTCTTTTACCACCAGCAATACTCCTACAAAAACATGCATTCTGCCCTCTGCCATGCACATACATATGTCTGTTTTCACTACTTTAAATGGAAAAAAAACGACTAAATACATAAATTTAAGTGCGCAAGTTGATGTAACCCACATTAATAATATCACCCACCATCATCATCATCATCACAAGTCTACATGAATATTATACATAGTCATACATGCAATAATATAACTAGGTACAGTACGAGTACACACTCCTTTCTTTTTTTTGCTTTCCATTTCACATTTTTTTGTAGGTTCATCGCTTATTTATGCATGACTTGACTAGACCATTTTTACTCTTTGCCACCACCGTCACCTTCAAGCCAAGCCAACAAACATCAACTTTATCCTGTACACAATTTTCCAACCCAAAAATTCTTGTCTGTTTTTTCTTTGCGTCTTGGCCGTCTTTTTATTTATTTTTGTGAAATTTGACTGGCGTGACTGGATGTTTGCCTTGTGAAATCAACCTTCCAATTCTAAATATATTTTTTTGCCTTGTCTCACTGTTTGCAGTTGTGCCCGCTTGTGAAAGCGTCATACATGTGTACTTTTTTTTAAATGTTCTTCTTTTGTCCGTGAAACATTTGCCCAATTCTTGTCTCCTCTTTTACTTCCGTGTGGGCATATTAGAAAATTGCTATGCGTGCGTGGAGAAACCGTTACATCAAAGAGTTGTGTAACAATTCGTATATGTTTTTTTGCATATTTCATGAAGTATGTAGAATATGTTATGATGTAAAGTGTTAAGGTAGCTCAATTTAGTTTTTTTCACGGAAGTAAATCTTATGACATCATCTTGTTTCAAAGAAGGTTTCCAGTAAAGATACCAGTTACATAGGAGTACATTATGGTGCCAGCCAAGTAGTACCAAAAAGACGCAAAAGTCTTGACGCCTTTTTCTTTCTTGCCCACATTTTCTCTCCCATGACATGAATAAAAGTAGTAAATACATATATCTCTGTTTGTGCTCAACTAGTACAGAAAAACAAGACACTTTTTACTTTTTTCTCTGAAGTTTTTTTTGCCAATGCATTTTCTTCTTTTCTAAAAAAAAGTAGCTAAGTAGGTAGGCACTTTTGTTTATTATTATGTTTCGTTCACCATCAACCAGGTCACATGTCAATGAAAGTTTATGGAGTACAGTATAACCAGCAACACCACAAGTACCTCTAGTTGTGCTCAGTGCCATTAAAGGCGAAAACTAATACGGCCTCCATAACATTACACAACACATGTGTACCCCTCTCCTTGTTTTTGTTACTTAACTCAATTCTCTTTTCCTGAATCAAGTCAATTCAATATTCAAGTGAGTGTGTCCACCATACCATTCCACTACCATCACCATAAAAAAAAAAACTTTCTACTTGTTTGGTTGCGTTGCCGCCGTCGCTGCTTCTACTTTCTGCTGTTGTACTCTTTCTGACTTGAGTATTACTGTTATTATTATTATACGTTTTACTTACTCCCGAAGAAAAATAGATTGGTATGAAGTTTTCTTTCTCTCGTTTCTTCGTACTTCATGCCGCATTGCCTAAATATATGCCTTTCTGCCTTGACCTAAGACTCTGTTTTGTGAATCGGTAATGGAGCCTGGTTTTTTTTGTATACTCAATGCAATGCGGCGGAGGTGGTGCTTGGTGTGTGTGTGTGTGATGATGGAGAATGTCTAGAGAGTGAAAAGAATAAAAGAAAGAAACACAACAGGGGTATTTTTCTTGTTTCCTCTAAAAAGAAACAAGATTTTCATTCTTCTTCTTTTTTCTGTGGCAAACAAACCAACTCAAAAGAAGAAAAATCATGATTCTATTCACGCATTCGCCTAAAAAATGTATCTAGATTGGTAGGTAGACACAGAGTACAGCGTTAGTATTGAATGTAACTTTTTTCTTGAATAAAGATGTAGGCATTGAACTACTTCACTGAGCACATACACAATAACACAGCAGACGACTCTATGCGTTTGTCTGGTTGCCTAAACACAAGAAATGCGGAAGGTAGATTGCTTATGCATTCATACAACATAGTACACTACTTTTACTTCCCACTTGACTTTCCTATGTCACTCTCTTCAAGGTGACCGACAAGGCAACTACAAGAAAAACTACATGAAGGTAAATTTGCTTTCCCTTATTTTAGTATGCAAAACTAACACAGTTTGTGTAATAGCTCTACATATATAGGGTATAATAAATATGTGCTATAGAAACACTTGCAGTTGCTGTCGCAGATTAGATTGTACGTGTGTACAACATATGCTCACATGCGTCAAAAGAAGGAAAAAAATGGATGATTAATTTACTACTGCATTCTCTCAATGAATATTTTATTATTGTTTTAAAAAGGTGTGAGTGAGCTTTGCTTGTTACTATCTGAAAAGTCTTTAAATATTTATAATAGAGTGGAATGAGAAAGCAACCACCACCCCGGGACTACTAGTTCTGCTACTGGTTTTGATATGTGAACGGTATAGTGTGCAGATTAATTATAATCATCATCGTCATCATCATGATAAAATGTAGAAATGAGAAGTACCTAAAACTAAGCTTCAATGGAAATGAAAGGGTTAAATGGTAGGAGCGGTGAAGTAGCCTGGTTTTTTAGGTGGCAGCTCAATCGACAGATATTGTTTCGACACATGTCATATTTATTATCAGTGGAAAAGGATTTATATCAACAACATCTGTAGCTTCTCCCAAATATATTACAAGAGAGAGAGTGGTGGTCTTGTGTGTGTGAGTGCAAGTGTGTATATGGCGAGGTTATAGTAAAACACATTACTACTTTCACGTTACTTATGTAAGTTTTATAAGCACATGAAGTAGGTACTTCCAAACAGACAGAGAAGTTGAGGGCGAGAATCTCAGAGAGAAAATACTTTGCTTGGAGGACCTTTTTCTTCCTTGTCCTTGCTCCTCCCTAGCTTTATATTTATATGCAGACTTTCAACAAGCCTAATATGTTTATAATCCTCGGAACATCTCTTACAGACACACAGACACACACACACAACTACAACGCATTTATACATACTTATAACATGCTTACTTCATGTTATTCTCAAGCAGAGGTCTTTAATCATTGTATTGAATTATCTATCTCTATTTCTCTATCTCTCTCTTGAGCTAACTACTTCTTTATTCCATTTCCACTGCTGTGTGGTCTTGGTCTCTGGTTTTCGCCTCCCCTCTTTTTCCTAGAACAGTTTTCAGATAAAGAGAAGAACTAGTCTCTCTCTTTCTACGTCCTAGAAACACTTGAACATAAATTGCGGGAAAAAGTTTACTTACAGTTTGTTGGGTGTCTATAGATTGTGTGTGTCTGATTGTGAGAGTACATGAGTGAGAGAGAGAGAGAATACTTCTAGCACCACCACCGCTACCATTACAACCTCTCTTAATTCTCTGATCAGATTCCATATTGATTGTTAGAAAGATGGTCACAAGGGTCCCCGCGCTTATTCCAATAAATCATACATTTGTATTAAGCGTCTTAGACAGGGGGATTGCCATAAATTAAGGTGAAGTGAGACACACAAAAATGAAATGCGAGCGAGGACGACAGAACAGAATACACACACACACATCTATACAGACACAAGCTGATATTCAATATTGTATAATGGTAAACTAGAGAGACAATTCCGAGAAAACCCTGAAATTACGGTGTCATTATTATTTCCATTGGCCCCATACTCTTTTCAATGCTGAACAGTTAGAGGAGGCGATAAATACAAAAAATATCCTTTGGGAAAACCACGCATCTTTTTTTGTGCTCTGAACGCTTCAATGTGAGAGCTGTTAGTTATATTTTTTCTCTGGTGGATTTATTACTTCTGCGAATGCTAGTTTTGTTCCATCAGCATCATCATCATCATTCTCGAAAATGAGAAAGTTTTTTTTACCTAAAGCGAATTTACATAGTCATTTCTTTATCTCATCTATGTATACGCACTCTTCAGGGATATGGCATGAGAAATAATGACAAGAAAAAGCAAAATGCTCAGAATATTCTACACACTACACACGCATCAAAACCACTACAAACAAACCACCCAAAACAAAAACACAGTCTAGTGTGCACACACGCACACTTTTCAAAATAGTATCTTATATCATATCTCTCTTAGTTCCTCCTACTCATCATCAAAATTGTTCGAGTGGCTGTCTACCATAGCCACAATTTCAAAAAGAGAAACCCCCAACGCACTTTCCCCCAAAGGATTTCCAATCTCAATCACTTTCAAAAAAGCAGTGAGCCAGCATAGCGTTTTCTCATCACATCACCATCATCGTGATCATTAGCAACCCATTCATATTGCACATTAAAATGAAAATGAAAAGCGAAACGAACCTCAGCAACCTTATCGTTTTGCGTGTGTATTTTTTAATTATTTTATATGTAAGGCTTATATGTACGTTCGTAAGTATGACGTATGAGCGCTTAAGATACGTGAATATACATAAATTACTCTCTAGTGCTATCAATTTTACTGTTCCACTATCAAAAGCTGAATAAATTTATTTATCTATCTTGCAAAATACCCATGAACAAGTTTCTTCTTACAATTATTATTCTTGATAAATGTGTATGTGTGGGTGTATGTATGTACGCTATGTTATGTTATGACAGCATGACAACTTTCACTACATCTATTTTAGCAACAACTTCTCTTCTTGTTGTTATGTAGAAAATGAGGAGGAATCTTTTCATGTTTGTGAAAACTGTTCCCAAGACCACTCTTCTATTGTACACCAGTGAGCCTTTCCCAGACCATCTGAGTGAGTATTTTTTATGTATTTCTTTTTACTACCACTCAAGTCACCATACATACCTAACAAAGTAGCTACCTAAAAAAACTTCCTTTCACGCATTTTACACTCTCTTTTGCTGAACAACTACTTTTTTCCCAAAAGAAATGATAAAATAATGCTTAGTGGCTCTCTCGCAAAGGATTTTTATGTTTCCTAACTACACACTCCACATACGCAAATAACAATTCAAATTTGATGCATTTCTTACTTTTTGGTCATTTTTCATTTAAAAATAACTGTT
>JAQFZG010001267.1:0-22523 GCA_034695465.1 Entomobrya nicoleti | reverse complement strand
TTAAAATTAAAACTACTCAAATTTGTGGATGCGCTTTATCCAGTTTCATGATAGACTCCGAGTAAAAAAGCGTTGGTGACAGTATACATTATATCACTATTTTAAAACTCAATTTTAGTGATAAAAAGAGAAAAATCTCTTTTTCTTCTCTTAGAGAGAGTCTTCTTCACAGGGATTTTTATATCATATTTTTTAATATTCGAGTCTCTACGTGTTAATTACTAATTACTCTTAAAGTTCCGTTTTACAAGTTTTGCAAGATTTAATTTTCCTTTAGAGAGTCATACTGGAACAGGTTACGTGTCTTTGCATTAAGATGCACAAAAATGTCATAATTCTAGTAATCAGACTCAGTTGAATGAATTGAAATGCATGTTATGCTATGCACTCTTCCATTCTAGTTTGACACAGATAATGATGTTCTTAATGCTTTTTTTTTTTTCGAAAATGTTATGTACTTATTATGACTTACAAAATGAATTAAAGATCTATTTTTTCTCTTTTGTCGCCGAACATGAATGATACGGTACGATCCTTTTGCTTCCTTGTCACAAACATCATCGTCAGTGACTTGACTGACGGACTACCTTGTGCATCTTCTTTTTACATGCATATATATACATATGTCTGCTCCTGACGCTGACTCACTTAAAAGTGACTTACAAGTATTTCATCTTGTCTTGTCGTCGTCTTTACACAATAATCACTACTACAATCGTTTACACTTGATTTTTTTTACCAACCCATCAGCAGATAATAAGGACTGACAATTGAAGAAAGATGCGCATCTCAACAAATTTCAAAGGATTAATCTATGAAATAAAAGTGAAGACAATCAGGCAGGGATAACTTCGTCTTAAGTATCAAAATGGTTGGATTGGATATGTGTATTTATTATGTTCCGCCGCTGACAGTGCTACCTCCCTGTGTCTGTATACTCATGAAGAATAAGTAATAAGTACATCAAGTGTGATCTTTCTAGTAGAAGATGATCATGGTGATAAAATGAGCAAAGTACAAATAGCAGAACATGATGATGATACTTGGTGTGATGATGAGTGAACATAAAAAAATAAAGTCGTCGTGGTCGTATAACAGCAAAAACAATAAGTGACACAGCGCTGGAATTATCATTGAGAACGTAAAACATGACAGATTAAAAACCACGACAAAAAGAAGCAGCAGAAGATTCCGACGGATCGCGAGAGTAGCGGCGGTTCGTTTGTCGACGAGGGCAGTCATGCATGTCATCGCTTTTATACTTACTTAAACTTACTACTTCTTACTTGCCTGTCTGCTTGCTTTTTGCCATTTTAAAATGTTACACACAAATGGATGCTTAAGAGCGTACTAATATGGTGTAATAAAACAAGTGCAATTACAAAAAAAGCTGAAAGTTTTGAAGCTTCTCTGTTGTTGTTGTACGTACGGTACGCCATATACACAACTCCTTTCTTTCTACATACTTGCTTGGGATATATGTGATGGTATTTACGTATGTATATTTGAGTGTAATTTATTGTGTGTAAAACTGATGTCCGTATAATTCCAAGCATTTATTTTATTTTATTGCTTTGGCTAGGCGTTAAGTACTTCTTTTCGTTCGTGCTAGACTTTTTAAGAGATTTTTTTTCTTGTGTGCAAAAAAATAAGGTGTATTAAATTGCCGACGTATCTATCATCAAATTATATTTTGTGTAGTAAAATGTCGACGTAAAATATCTATTACATTTTTCTTCAGAGCTGGGAAATGTGCGAGATGTGAAAAAAATAATAAAGTAACTGTTCTGCAGAGAAACAAGATGTATCCTTCGATAAATAAGATGATATATGACTCTCATGTTTTTCTCCTAGTTTTTCATTATATTATTTAGGAAGACCCATCATTTTTGCAAAGGGTATTCACTGTAAGTGGCAGATTGGTTTCTATTATGATATGATAAATTCAAAGACAAAAGGTGCATATTATACGTTTACTGAAAAACGTGAATGAAATATTTGCTCACCAGGTATTAATGTTGTTCTGTTGAACATCTCACTAATGATTCTCATCTTCTTTGCAAAAAAGCTCGATATGGATAGTCTTCTGCAAATGAAAAAATGTATGATTTTAATGAATGAGTTGGAATCCCAGTAAAGGGACGATATTCCAATCCATAATTTCACAAAAAGCATATTTTATGTTTTCGCTGTCTCCTGCTGCTTTAATGTCGTGCAACCTATTAAGAAACCCATTTGACAAGACATGACTACATTTATTGTGAAATGAAAAATTCGGTAAATTCATTTGATCAGCTAAATAGTGAAAGAAGTAACAAAGTATTTTTCCATGCGATCAATGTTATTGTTTGGTCATAGTTGAGCATGCTCTTTAATTTCGTCTTTTTAACAGAAGACAAGCAAAGCGATTAGAATACTTGGGGGCATTACAAGTTCATCGTCCACATCATCATCAGCAGCAACATGATAATGACGATGAAAAAGTGAAGAGAGAAGAAAAGCAAGCGATAAGATTACTTGGCTGCTACCTGTCCTGCCTTGTTGGCTGATTATTCTGCTACTACTTTATCTTCAGTTTGTTTGCTGATACATATGCACATATTATACTATTATTTTTAACATGTATGCGTGCACTTACAGTCAACATTATTATGTTTATAATTCTTTTGTGTACAGTTTGGTGGTGAATGCGGTGTGTCCAACTTGTATCGTTTTTTCCCCAATTTACCTTATCCGTTTACTGTGTAAAATTCTGACGTATCTTTACTATTACCATTATTAATCATGAAAATAAGACTTTTGGTTTTGGTTACTTGACTAAATGCTTTTTTTTTCTTTCCTTTTCTCACCCAAGTCTTCTTTTTTTCACTACACAAAAACTCTGCAAAACATGTTGAATAAAATGATGATGAAAAAGAAACATATCCCAGAAAAATTGATGGACTCGTATTGTGGTGAATAGTCAGAAATGCTCACACAACATATTAGACCCATGTTTATTAGGAGAAGTAGATGAAAAAAGAATTACAAGATCTTTTTTCTTTTCTCAACGAAAGTGGGAAGGCGGGCGGTATCCTTCGCTCACCGAGAGAAGAAAAAAAGAGCCATCAATGCGTGATTACACTTCTAACAACAATTCGCACCTCACCTCTTTGAAAAATGCCGACAATCCATCCCCCAAAACACACCTGTTCTTCTTACACTTCTCTCTCTCTCATCCGCGATCTTTCCTTAACATGTATACTTACACATAACAACCAGCAAAAGTCAATTCTTTATAACATGCCTATTCAAACATACTTTTAGACAGATATACATACATACATTATCATTACGCATACCTATGTGATGTACAAAGTATGCTGGATGCCCCTAAAAACTGTCTGTGTGTTCATCATTTTTACTCGCACAACAGAGCAATTCATAAATTCTACTAAAAAGTTACCACGATACATCATATTCCTCTTGTAGCTCTATATACTCATCATCACCAACGTCATCCCTGCATTGTTGTATTCTTGCCTTTTTGTTGGTTCCCATTCTTCTTTCTCTTTACTGCCTTGTTTATAATGAATCATATAATGTACAAGCACAAGTCAGTAAACATACTTTTGAGTGAAATGAAAAGAGCAAAAATTTTCATCCGTATTTTCTCAGCTCACATGATGATGATAATAACATGTCAAATACTTCTATTGGCATATCCCGGTAGGGGTTAACTCTGACTAGGACAGATGAGAAACTAGGGAAAATATGCACACCACAGAAAAGTGGATACTGCTACAACTACACCAGTTAGCCATACATTAACCTATCACACGTATTATTGTACATATGTCGTAATGTGTATAGTTCTTTCATCTCTTGTCCTTTTACCTATTACACACTACTTAAAACTTATAATTTACAACTATTTTCTTGTCACATTTACGTAACGTCTGGCATTTAACGCTGCTGCTAGCTAAACCATATCGGAAGACCTATTTATTTAGTACTCATATCTATATATCATATTTTTGCAGTCAGGTAAAAAATGATGAATGTTTGTGCGTCTGGTAGCATAATTAAGATATGAAATTATTTTTGTAGAGTAGTTGACCAATCACAAGTTTAAAACATATGTGCCTAGTAATTCTAAAGAAAAGTAGCAGTAATCTTTTATTGAGGAATAATTACTGTCAATATATTTAAGGGCACATGTAGTGCTTACTATTTCCAGGAGAATTAACTTTAGAGTTATTATTTCATTTTTTTTGTAACTTGAAATGACATAATAAATTTAAATGTAAAAGTAATAAGAATAAGATATTCATTTATTGATTAGTGCCGAATCAGTCGTACTTAATAAAAGTAGAAGAGAAAAACGTATGCACATTTTGATATAGTTCCATCATCGCATTATTTCCAAGAGTTGAGCCTGCAGAGCAAATGACGCTAGTCATCATCATAATAATACATGATGATCCGACTGTGCTTTGCTTGTGAATTATAATGGTTCATCCTGTCAGCAGGCTGTTTAGTTGCATGGGGTCCAAAATATAGAATAATAACCATTGCGTATTGACATGGGAAATGAACTTGTAAAGTCAACCATGCCTCATAATCATTATCATTGCAACGTTGTTTGTTACAATCATCCCGAATTGGAAAATGAAGTTATACATCAAAATAGAATATGTAATATGGCATTTGATAGGATGTCTTCTTTTATTATTTCAGTGTATTATTACAAGAAGCTCATACAAGGAACCGACCGCAATGCTATTATGCAGCGGTACGATTACACAATCATCTTCATCATTATCATTATGATGATAACATTACATGACATGAACGCTTCAATTTGTCTACTGTATCTGTAAAGAGGAACAAAATCTATAAGCATCGCTATTTATGCCGCTGATGCTGACTTTAAATAACTGATTAAAGCGTATCATTCCATTCAATATGTTATTTTTATCTCCATATTTCGAGAGAGAATGATAATGCCAAAAGGCAGATAGGTAATAATAATGCTCGATATTCCCGGCCTGGGATTTGTCATTATCAGAACTGTGTGGTGAACAAGAAAGATGTCTTAATAAATAAAAGTCATGATTTCGTCATTGTTATTTCACTGTTTTGTAACAAAAAAGGTAAACAGGGATGAAATGAATAAGAAAATAACAATAAATCCGCATGCAGCGAATTGTATAAATATATGCAGGGCCATCAAAGCTTCCGCTCTCACCCCATGTGTCATCATCAACAGCAGCACTGAACTATGTACAACAACTCAATTTTCTTTTAGAATTATAAAGGAAAGCAAAGGTAATCTGCATGAAATGATGTTACTTTTATTACGTCGCTGCTTTTCTGTACATAAAACGGTTAAGTAAAAAATCTACAAATAGTAGGAAATGTCTCTTCCTTAAAATTAATTCTTTTTAACAGCAGTTGTCCTTCCGCTCCATTATTTATTCAGCTACTTTAAATAATGGTACACCTTCAAAATTTATCATTTGACATTTTATTATTGTCATTGTTTATTGTTTTACCCCAGTCCTTCGTGAAACATTTAGGTATTTAGGTTATCAAATAGTTACTCTTCTGATGTAACTATGCAAAAAATATCACAAAAATCGAATCATCCAGTGAATCATAAATTGGAAGTTAAATCCAAAATTAAATGACATGATTCTCCTTTTAAAAATATATATATTATGTGCACACAAAAGATAATAAGAAAAAAGAATGTGAGCACATGCGCAGTATTGTTTGTGCGTATTTTATACTGTTTCTTGCAAATTGCATAAAAGCACCGGTGGCAGTTACATTTTCTGCAGGGTATTAAAATTGCTAATGTCAAAGAAAATAGGTCCATGTATTTGTATACACATGTATGGAAAATAAAATGCACTCCGTGCAGACATAGAATGTAGGTTCAATGTAAATGTGGAGTACATGTTTGTTGTACACAATTTATTATATACGATGTACATAAGATGATAAATATACACACTTGGATTATTCATATCATGTTTTTTACCTACAAGACAAAATGAAACACGAAGTAATACATTGTAAAATAATAGACAAAGAAAAGATCACAAATTTATCATATCATATATGCATATTGAATTGTGTGTGTGTGTTTGTGAGTGAGTTGAATTTTGAATGCCCAATATGTACATATCGGCTTTCCTTTGTAGAGGGGAAATGATTAGAGGTAATTACAGGGAAAAGCGAGCCGACGAGGAGCTTCTGATGCCGCATCACACATGGAAAAGTGGTTCAAACAACACCAGTTTTTTATTATTATTATTATGATTATATAATATGAATACAGTGATAGATCTCTTTCTCTCTCGCTAGCTTAGTATTCAAAAATCTTACAATATGTAATATTCATGCACATATATCCATGCATACTTGTATATTGTAGTAAGCTTCGTCCTTCCACTTAGTTGCTTATAATGGTTTACAAAAGTCGGGATGGGATGAAATAGAAGCATATATATGTACCTTGTACACTGATGATTTGGGAAGGATAATAATTCAAATATGAATATATATTCAAATATGAGTAAACGCTTATAAGAGCCATCTGAATATAAGTATATATGAACATATTTAGATTTTATATCAGAAAACACGCTCTTTTCATCGTCATAATAGTCTTATTAGAGATACCCACAATTTTTTATCCATGATCACGATGATGATGTGGAAGAGGCGAAAAAAGAAGACAGTCGGATGAGCAGTTGACTACATCTCTATAAAGGCCACACACAAGCTACAAGTTTGGAAAAAGAGAGACCGACTCTTTAGTTACTCACTTTAGAGAAGTGACTCGCACTCTCCTGCACGCAGTACCAGTGTACTTACTACCACTCCTCTCACCTCTTTTCCATTCAACATGTTCTCATCATAATCAACTTTCTCATCATAATATCATACCTCGAGTCAAATACGTGCGATTCCCTTATTCGTCATCATTGTAATCTACAATAAATATAAACTACACCAGACTATAAACCATAAATCTATACTCCATACTTTGTACACTACGAAAACATAGTGTTTTTTTAAGAAATTCGTTGTCGGTTCAAATGCTCTTGGAATGGTGTTGTGTTAGTTAATAGTTATGAAGAAAAATATGCCAACGTTGAAAAAGAAAAATATGCTATTGCATATTTGTTATATGATACATGCATGTCAGCGATCTTCTGGAAAAATGCAACATTTTCCAGAAGATACTGACACATTGCGAGGTTTGTCTTCTTACTGCAGTTACAGTAACAATGTAGATATGCATGTTTTCATACCCAAAGTAGAGTTGATTGTATGGATGACTGCACAAACTTTAAACGTCATCATCAGAATGCAGTGCATACGTATGAAGAATGAAAATGGTTGTATATATTTTATCACGGAGCTTGCCGGATATCATGTTGGTGATGATGATGATGATAGTGTACAAATTAATGTAACCTGTAATAATCCACACATAATACAATAAAACTTGCAACATATGAAAGATGGGAAGCTTCTTTAGCGTAAGTAATCATCATCATCTCTCAAGATCTCCTCTTTCTGACGCATAAAACAGCATGTATGAATTAGAAAAGAAGTATTTTTGAACACTTACACACAAAAACACCACACCACAGCGGTGACTTTACAGGGCAACTTAGATTTACTTTTCTTTTTTACTCATTCAACTTACTCTTTCAATGTAAGTATTGTATCTGCAACAATTTTGAAAATATACAACTTTTTGATGGCTACATTCATCGTTTCCTTAGCCGGTAAGAACTTCTAAAAAATGAACATCTTTTTGGACATAGGAAAGCAACATGAGGGTAATGATAAAGAACTCATGAATGAGGATCTTGTCCAAAGTGAATGGACATCTTAAGGTTTCTCCTTACGTCTCTTAAGCAATCTGTACAGGTTGAAGGCAGACAGGCACACACGCGAACAACTACTATAGTCATATACCAAATATGTGTGTGTTTACTGTTGTCTTTGTTGAATCGCCTTAACTCTTTCGTTTCCGAGCGTATATACACATTGTAGTAGTTAGATGGCAACATTTGAAAACAGGGGATTATGTATGTAGTAGATATATAAAGAAAGGAAAATTAATGATGCACGGCTCTTTTTTAGAAGATGAATTCAGTGAGCATACAAACTGTATAAATACACACATATAAGGTTGGTATGCAGCTTAGGTATTAGTTAAATGTGCATCTCTCCTTTCCCCATCATTCCACTTTGTCGGTGAATATCCCGTGCACTCGGATATATATAACAATAAGCAATAAGCATCAACAAACACCAATAAAAGTCTCCTAAATTTTCCTTGAAAATTACTCTTGTCTTACCTTCCGTGATCCGGTTAACTTTTTACAAACGCATAAAGACGTATATTATATTGGGTAATATTACATAATATTATGTACAACGATGATGAGTATAGTTTTCTTGGTTAAAAAATGGATAGCACAATACGATATGATCTTTTTCATGTGGAGTAGTGTAAGTGGTCCATAGTAGACCGACCGTGTTTTTAAAGTGTTGAGAGGATTTGAATTGAGTAGATAATCCACACACAGACACACCAGCAGAACAACTGGGGAGGGAGGCGGCGAGTCAGAAAGAAAAAGAAATATTTGAAAAACAATATATGAAGATGGTTATGATATGGTTGCGGCGGCGCGGCAGTGCTAAAATAATTATTATTACATTATCTTTATTATTGCTTAATACCTGTCGAATCAACCCCTTCAAACATCAATTTTGGCCTAAATTGTCGATAAATGTCACCATAATTTCTCATTCTTTTATCTTATTTTTTTCAGTGCTGTAATGGTTCTATCTTCTGTTTTAGAAACTACAATAGAAGTAATGCACCTCTTTATATTTGTTTATGCATTATATCTTCTTGTCTGGATTTTCCGTGACTGCACAATAATGCATACATTAAATGTCATTCATAAATGTATATGAATTTAATGCCAAGAATGCCAAGAATTATAAAAGTAAGATTTAAGTAAATAGGTTATTTAAGATTACTGGGATGATGGCATGAAACGCAACCTCTACTGACCAACTTGTTCTGACTTTTTAAAAGGATTTGCAACATTTTTTTAATAGGCAAAGTAATTTCTCCCTACCAGTATCTATATCTCTGTATCTGTTTGAGTTGCTAATTTTTACCTCTTAACCAGCCAAATAACTAAGCCATTTGTTGTGCCCAGACAGAATATCTACACGTTTTGCTAAAATAAGATGATAAATTACACTCGCAATTAATGCAGACATGATGAAGAGAAGCCGCTCGTTATTGTGGAACTGACGTACAAGTAATACCAAGAAACTTTAGGAATGTGTCTGAGCTATTACATGAATTGCTTGTAACTTTGTTGGTGGCATGCATTGTTATTATTATTGTTATGGTAAGAAAGTTAAGTAATAATAAGACCGACTTGCTAGGTAATTTATATTTATGGGAGAAGAAATACGAGGCCTATAAATTAAACGGGTAGGGAGCAGAAAAAAGCTCAAGACCAAGACGACATACACATATATGTATTAAGAACACATTATATGCATGTATTTACTTCAAAATATCATATCTTTTCATTCTCATTATATAAACTGGATAGGTTAATGAATTCATGGCCTATTATACGTACATATATTGTATGAAATATTTTTTGTAAACAATACTTTGCAGTTTAATGGCATGAAATGTTATATTTTTACGCGATACCCAATACCCACTTCTTTCGGAATTAAGTTTTAACAAAAAAGTCTAATTTGAGCACAACAGGAAATGGCCTTGGGCATGGTCTTGGTCCGTATAGTGTTGTACGCTCTGTATAGTGTTGTAAGTTATTAATTAGCCATCATTCCACGTTGAAAAGAATGTATTTAAATATATATAAACAATAAAAGAGCAGGTCAGACACCATGCATATTTGTTGGAAAAGGTTGGTGTCAATCGTGTGATGTAATGCAGTAGCAAGTAGCAACGTTGCATACTTTTGTGCATTAGATTCTCATTCATTGTCAGATTAGGAATCTTATTCAAAGAAAAGCTTTCTTTGGTAGACATTCTGAACATGCAATATTTACCTTTTGACGATGTCTTTGAAAATGATCCATTTAATCTAACAATCTACGGCACTGTTAATGCTTCACTTAAGCATATTATTGCACATCAATATTTATAGAGCGCTAAACCATCAGTCTGCAAAATGTGTGTGCTGGCGATGGCTTATAGATAAAAAGTCAAGATCACGAAGTAGCCAAAGTATTTAGTTGAGATGCAGCATCACCACATCATTTCAATATATTACCGTCGTCGAACTGATAATGCTAATATTATGGAGAGTAAAAGGAGCAAGGAGCACCCAGAAGTTTAGAATAGAAAAAAAAGTCGCATCGTTTCAAAGAAGTAGTTTGTCTTTAAGAAGAAGGAAATTGGTTTCGCTCGAACGAGTGTGCGACTTCTCGACGAGCCAACGAAAACATTTGCGGCTCTTTTTCCACATCATGTTAATCTATCCTTGTTAATTTATGTTGGGCTAACAACGAGTTACATTCTTTAATCTGTATTTATTTCCACCACATTACTCAAGTTTTCGGTTAGTAAATAGTAAGTAAAGCTACGAGACTCATTCAAAAAAGTATACACACACACGCATAAACTGAGAGAGAGAGAGGTTGACTCTCTCAAGAAGAAAAGACAGTGAAGAAAAAACACTTAAGTTTTCGTAAGGAAAGGAACCATGTCTCCTCTGATCATGCTCATCCGTAAATATTCCTTTTTCTTTGATGATGCCATATATGCAATATCCGTACATACATTCATCCATTGTGAAGTAAGTATTATGTGTAATGATGAAGGCAATGAATTATCTTGCTATGGATTCTATTTAGCTGGTATACAAAACATTTGCTTATTAAACATCTCTTGTTTAATTTGAAACCGATGCTTTTATACATTTTTGGATTTCGTGGTAATATTTCTTATGTCATGTGCATTTAACTTGAACTAAATAAATATTTAGGACATGAGTAACCGCTAAGAACAAGATGTAAAAAATCCTAGAGAAGACGAAAATAGGGTATACTGGAGTTGATTGCTGATGTGTAGGATTTTTTTTTGAAACATGTGATCCTTATTATCTTTATAAAATGTCTATCAAGTACCGCTGGTACTAAATGAAAGTCTTAGACTGTTCGAACAGTCTGACTGTGCGAGCTCAAATAATTTTCAACGCTGAGAGTTTTCGTCATATGTAATATGTTGTATCTCCAGTACCCTAACTTACTAAACTTTAAAGTCTTTACAAATTTTTAATACAGCTTAAGCTAATTCATTGTACTTCGTTACAGCCTTACAAGGTTACTCTACTCAGTTGTTAATATGGATGTGGAATGATCTTTTTAAAGTTATGCCAGGGTCGGAAACCCTAACATATATATAATATACGCTTGTAATTTCACTTCCTACAACTGACAATGAGCTGGTTGTTGCCCTTCTTGCTTGGTTGGTACTTAGTGTTCCTAACTGAGTCCAGCCACATTATTAATTAGCTTGCGTAATTATGACAGTAGAGACGGCGACAAGTGATACCATAAATTTATTGTGAATTGCTTGGCTGGTAATACCAAGTGTCTCATTATCGTCACCATTTGGCTTCCTTAGTAAGTTATGCATCTAAGAAATGAATGATATTTTAACGAAAAAAAAGTTTGAGTCCATGGAATTGTTTAGTTTACACGTTAAACTTCTTTGAATGTGTACTCGATTCCTTTCATATTAGATGTGCTATGACGAATTATCAGCTGAAACCATCATGATATTTTAAAATATATATTTTATTATATCAAATACTGATTATCATGTAATTTTGAATGAAATGCATGGTGAAATATTTCGAATGCATCAATGTTCTATTTTTAACAAGACATAGTTTGGTTTCAGTGCTTTTTAAATTTTTGCTATTGGAAATTTACTTTTTTGATTTGATGCATCATAAATAAACAGGAAATCTTACTGTTAAGGAAAAGAAAACAGATTAACTAAAGGAATGTGCACGAAATTATGATATGAGGAAATTAAATAGTTGCGCAATTGTTCAAATTTATGATTATTCGAAATTCATGAAATGGAAAACGGTGAAAATTTATGAGCGAGAAAACAATTATTGCAATTCGCATTTCATCGAATGTATGCAGTTATGAAAATAATTAGATCAAACGATTGTTTTTAATTCACGTTGAATACATTTTTTTATTTTTTGCTTACACACAGCATTGGTGACACGACCATCACAATTTTTTATATTGAATAATCCACGAATTAATTATTATATAATGATAATATGTATGTATTTTGTTTTGTAAGTACGCAACAGTAGTTATAAGTATTACAATACTCACACCCATTAACTACGACTTAGTACGCATATTATTATTACACTTTTTACCACGGTTACATTAGTACCTAATAAATAACATATTTTACGCATTTTATGATGATTTACCAAGGTATACTTTTATTTCCTAAATGATGTTTTCAGTATCTTGATTTTTTTTATTAGTACAATATTTATCGACATTGAAGTGTTTCCTACAAGGATAATAATACTGATTGGCGGAGACCAAATTATAAATAGGTAAAATACACACAATGTACACACAAACATACATTTTTTATGATTCTAAATCAATTTTTAACGCTTGTTTTTTATCATATTTTTTTAATAGTAACCATTACCAAACGACACAACTACCCACCACGAATAATAATTCTTTTAAGTGTAACTGCAACTGCGGAGGAAAACGATTTTTTTGTTTGTTTCGATTTCAAAGTAGTTCAATTGTACTTATGCATACTAACAATTGATTGATGAGTTTATAAAAAAGAAATGTTTCAACAAAAATGATAGGAACTAGGAACGCGACACTGGTTACTTCTTTTTAAAAAAACGTTTATTTTTATGTTCGCTCGTCGGTTTATTTATTTTAAATGTAGTATGTAGTTCATATCGAAAAAGATGGCTTTTTGTAATAGCTGGTTTTGCAAAGCTAGTCTAGAATAAAATTCTACTAAATCTATACACCATATAGAACCGTTTAGCCCATTCAAATGAAGTCATGATCATAATAACAGTAATAGTGTTATGTTTTTTGGGATGATCAGTAAATACACATTTACATACATATTTCACTTGCTTTCATTTTAATAACATGAGTAACAATTTATAACCTCTAGAATATCTAACGATATGCGTACGCTTTACGAATGATGAAAATGTAGAACACTAACCGTAACATTAATTTGTTATTGTATCCTAAAGTACCAGTACCGATCCTTTCTCAACATGAACTACGATTAAAGTGATTACCTGTATTTAAACGATATACTAGGAAATACAATAACATGTCATTACTAATAATTATTAGTATAAATACAAATGTTCAATACAGTTTGTTCACAATTAAATATACATGAGATACTATATATAATATTGTGTGTACAGAATCTACTACATGTATTTCTAAAGTATGTATATAACGACATCATAATATTAAAAATTATAATCAAAGACTTCAGGTGCCGGTTTTCTACTTAAACTTGCCTTTTGTATTAAAGATTAAATAAATATTTGGTATATTCTCATAAAACTAGTTAAGTGTGAGATGGCTAAGTAACAAGTAAGTAATTACATTTTTTTGTTTCAAACTACGAACAATATACCTAACATATTTATTTTGTATATAAACGGCTTTTTAGTAATAAACCTTTATACAGTTTATATGTACAAACACAATAAGTAGTATTTTTTGGATTTGTTTCTCTCCTCCCATCAACACAACACATCAAGTTTTATAAATGCATTCAGAAGATTCAGACATTGAAGTAGGACCTATTCTCATAACAGAGACATTATTCGTTTGATTAACTGCCTTCATAACGAGATTCAAAACATTGTCATTGCACACACGGTAAAATAGCGAAAGGCAGTAAAAAGTAAGTTGTGGCAGCATAATTGGTTGCTACTCCTACTACTACGCAGCGCCATCGTGACTGATGTGTTAGCTACTCGTAACTGTAACCCAGTATTAGCACTATCACGCAGTAGCATGCAGCTAAACTTGTTTAAGCAAGCATTGATTTTGGCAGGTTTGTTTGTCTGTCTGTATGTAATATAAGCAGTCTCCTGTCCACATGGTCATATAGCAGGTAAGGTTTATATATCATACAACCAAATTTTGTAACAAATGGAAACAAATTTAACATTTTATAGGCAAGCTCAAAAAACTAACTACTTTTCATACATCTGTTTCAACGACAACTTTATAAAGCAATGTTGCAGTAGTAGTATCAATATCAATGCACATTTTCTTTTCCGCCCGAATCATGTTCAAATACATTTTTTTTCTTGCTAAAATATGTAAATTGCTATTTTACAGTAACAATTTCGCAATGTCTGCTCATAAAACACAATACAAGAAGAGAACATCAAGGAAAATGACTACTTTTACTTTATGGAAATTGATGATGACACAATAATAATTTTTAACTCTAGTGTTTTATCTGACTTCCTCCTAACGGGAAACGCCAGCAATAAAATATATTATATTGCACTGTATGGAGCAATATGCGCATACATGGCTTTTTTCAGTATTAGATAGGTATTGATAGTAGACAGTAATAACAGTTACAGTTAATTTATAATTACCTTTCTTAGTTTTTTGTTTTTCAAATATTGAATGAATTTAAATAATATTTTTGGCATAAATATTTAAGATGTATGCATGTATACCATAGATTGTTAAGGTAACTGTGTGTTTATAGGAAAGGGCTGTAATGTGCTTAATTTACCCATGTTAACCACAAGAAAAATTACCAGCTAAATTATTGTAGTGTTCTATTGAAATTCTTATAAAAAATTGCATGTTGTATTCTCAACGAAATATCTGTGTAATAAAATTATCATTTATATGATTGTAACAATGGAAAAGATGGAATAGGACTTCGAATTTGTAAGGAAAATTAAAACCTCATGGTATGATTTGTCAGCTAAATTCATATGAAAAATGTAATGATTTAGATAATTTTTTCTCTTTAACAAAATGCATAGCATCATCGCGAAAACAAGATAAAAGGTTTTGAAAAGACTTAAATTTCGGACAAAACGCTAAAAATAAGATTTGGTAAATAAATCTCTCCAATTTTTGTGATTAACTGAACCAAAAAGTGTTGTCTTGTCCTCCATTATTGTACCATCATGGTGATGACATGGAAGGCTTTGTTAATTTTTTTGGTTTAAAGCTTACCCATCCAATAATAAAAAATATGCACGAATGTGTTTGCCAAAAAGATACTCTCTCACCATTTTCACGATCATACCGTTGAAAGGAAACCCATTCTAAAATTCTAATGTGAACCATCATTAACCATGTATTCAATTAAGCTCTTTATGGATGGTTTATTTTGTTGAAGAGTGCTTCATCGTCGTTTCTTGAGAATGACTCCTGATTATTTTTTCTGTCTTTTCAAAAGCCTTCATTTTAAATTTGTAAATGTTTCATCATCAACCAAACAATCAGCACACATATCAAAATGCGTTTTCAAAATCATAAAAAAAATATCTACTTGTGTATATTTCCTTTGGTTAAGTTTAAAGAATTATAGTTGCCTACGTACTTTGTTTGAAGCTAAATAAATGAAACATTACGTGTGTAAGTATTTAAATAAAACAGCATTAGTCTCAAGTCATTTAGTCATACAAACAAGAAAAATCATCCTTTTCACATCTTCCCTCCTCAAAAGAAATGAAGCCTCCTTAGAAGTATATCTGATTAATGTAATTTGCCAGATTTATCCTTGACTGGCATATTTACTCAACAGAAAATCGGAAAAATTTATTTGCGTCGCAGCTACAAACTATTTACGAGAGAGCACAAAAAACGATGTAAAATAATTATCATTATGTTTATCTCCACAAGCAGTCAGCAAAGAGAACAGAAAGTCATAAAGCCTTATCACTGCCATCAGTCATTACTTTGTGTTTCTTAAGTGTAGGAGAAAACATGTACTAGTACTGCATCAGTTTTAGTGTATTTTCGTCGACTTAATAGGAAAAGGGTTATCTAGGCTCATTATCTTGTTGTTGGTTTGATTTGTCAGCACGGTGACGTTCATATGTCGCAGACTTATTGCACCAGTCAAATCTATCTTACTAGATGAAGATAAAATGTGAAGAAAATTAAATGTGTTAAGTAACGTGGTAGTCGCTGTCCCACGATGAACAGGCGTGTTTATCGTAAAAAACTACCAGGATAAATAACCACACAATACAAACTATTTAGCTACAAGTTCCAATCTCTTGGAACGATTCCAAAAGAATGCCCATACAGCCGTAAAAATATAGACTTTATTTTTTTAATAGCAAGATTTTTTTTAGAGAGCAAAATAAAACATGGCTCATGAATCATGATTGGTGGCATCTACCTATTTTCTTGAAGCATCTCTCAGCCCCGTTTCCATGAAAAATTCCCCATCAACTTTATGATGAACATTGCTTTGTATTGTTAATCTTTTTTTTTGCTTTATATGATGATGCTGATGATTGCACGACAGGGATGATCATGATTATCATGAAGATGATGATGACGACGATAATGACTCTGTTGCAAATGTAAATTTTGTTTCGAGAAGCCAAGAAAGCTATTTAGTATGTGTAATATACATATATATGCATGTCATATAAAAACAATCAAAATCTTTGAAAACCACCAACCAAGTACACAAAGTATACTACAAAACCGAACAGCTTTACTGATGACTGACTCGCCAAGAAAACACACATGAAGATAAAATGTATAAAAAAATAACTAAATAACAAAATGTGTTTTCTGTTATATAAAATCTCTAACATTATAGATTTGAAACAAGTTCACCTTAAGGAGGTAAATGAGGGTTATGTGATGTAATGAAGTATTGCAGAACTGTAATTACTAGAAAAAGTCGCTTAGGCAATTAAACTAAAAGTCAAATCTCTCAATACGCGATAAAAATTGAATTACTTTGTAAAAAAAATTATAAATTTGGTATTTCAGGTTACTAAGGAATCAGATAAATGGATGGGTTTGTCAGACAAACGCATCGTTTTGATATGGATGAATTTGCTGTCACTATTAATACATCACAAAGTAGCATTTTTATACCTTTCTTGCTCTCTCGCTTCCTTTCTTTCCTTTAATTTTTTATTATTAATGCCGGTGCTCTGTGTGTGGTATGACGGTATAACCATGTAACATTAGATGAGTGTGAGTGGCTGGAAGCTGTGCATTGAATAAGTAATGTTATTATTATAAAGCTGCTATACAAGATGATCATGATGATGTGATTAGCCAGGAGCCAAAAAGTTGCTAATTTAAAAATTCAGAATTCTTTTGTGGCAGCAAAGTGCTAGTTCTTTCACTAGTCTTTCCAGATGCACATATTTATCTTGGTATAAAAAAAACTTGTAGTCAATTTTTTTTTGTTCTAAGCCGATTAGAAATCAAACTCATGAAAAACACCTTGTTGCAAGAATGAGTGTAATAAAGCCGAATATATGATGTGTAAACATGTTACTTCTTTTTTCATGAATCTTTATAAGTTCAAACCGCTAGTTGTCTATAAATCATTTGTCATTTGTACATTTCATAATTTTCAACCTCTGCTCCATTTTTAGCTCGCATTACCTTAAATAGAAATAAACAGCATCTCATTAGATTTTTTTTACTTGTTAGTCGAGAGAAAAAACGAGATTGTTATTACAATCTTGTTTCAAAACAGACAGTAAATTATACTCGTACCATTCGTTTTTGGAGATACAACCAACTTAAACTTTTAAAAAATGATTACGGAAATGAGAATGAAATGAAAAGGATACTTTTTTGTGAACGTGACCAATGAGGGTTAAATGTTTCGTCTACAAAAATGAGGTTAGCTACTTGACCATTTATTTTCTCTTCCATTTCCAGCCCCTATCTGTGTATAAACTACAAAAAAATCCAGAACAAGATGCTAGAAAAGGATGGATGGAATTAAAAGACTTTGTGGTTTTGCTGCCGTAATAAATATGCTGAATGGTTGATTTTGATTACTATGGAGTTTTATTATTGTAAGAATTTTCGTAAATAAGTTTCTTCCTATCCAATTTTTTCCCTTTTTCATGCATTTTATAAGATATTTCGAATAGAACACTCTTTTGATTGTGATAAAATTGCTGGTTTCACATCTAAAATAGTATGAGCTACTAAAATTTAAAAAGGAACCAGTTCTCCCTTGTTACTACTCTTGTTCCATGGCTTTTGTGGCTCCAATAAAAATGTTGCTGCTTTTACTGATGATTATGATGTGACGATGATGATGATGATGCGATTGGGCGAGGTAGAAATCGCTGCGCTGGACGAACAACATATTACGCTGCGTACTTGTTATTTTCTTTAGTTGAAGCGTGTAACATGTGCTTATAAGTAAGTACGCCTTGTTTCTTTGGTTTTTTAAACTTATGTGTGATCCAATACTGCATAGCATCAACTAAAGGATTGCTGGTGAAGTGAAGCATGCTGTGAATTATCTGGAAGGGTTTTGTTGTTCATACACCTCAGTTAATTTATTTCGTGTAGAACAGTACAATGCGATGCTGGAAGCTGAAGTTGCTGTTGACTGGCTAGAAAAGAAGTTTTTATGGCTTGGACTTTAGTGGCTTTGTAGCTCCTGCTGCTGGCTGACTGGATAAGGAAGTTTGTAGGGAAGAAGAAAATTATGTAGTAAAAACGCGATGGAAATATTGAGGCCGTGTAAGCATTGTTGTGGGACGACGGTATAGGAAGAGGAGAAGTACACAAGACTGGTAGAGTGTTTGGGTTATTAAGTCTGCTAAAGCAGGCACGTACGTAGATAGATCCGAGATATACGTAGCTGTATTAAAAGGGCGGAGGAGGACGAAAAAGCTGCTTTGGTGGTGGTTTTTCTTTCAATGCTGTGTTTTTATTCTGTGGTTGTTGCTGTGGTGGTGGAAGTACTAGTCAATGTATTTTGAATTTTGTTTTGTGTGTGTATGTATTAACACGTTTTCCCTACGCACACATCATCGTCGTCGTCGTCTTCGTCGTCATTACGCTGGAGAGGAAAGGGTAGGTGGAGAGTTTAATGAGTTGAAGGAGGAGATTCCGATGTGAGATTGATGGGTGAATGAGAGGACTGGGAAGATGATGTTGGGGATGAGATGTGATACGCGGCAGCTGCTGGACTCATATCCATCTGACTTGGAGTTCGCTTCTTTAACAGACCTAGGTCATGAGCGCTCTCGAGAAATGACTTGTGCGCTGACAACAGTTTCGCTGACTCAACGTCCTTCTTCAGTTCTTCCATGTCTCGTTTCAATTTTGCTCGACGGTTTTGAAACCATGTTATCACCTGCAAAAATAATCAATACAAAAAATTGTTTATTTTAAAGAATGAACATACATTATATATATAAATTGCAATTATGCGCATTTTCTATTCTATCCTGATCTTTGCTAAAGAGATTTTGCAAGTAGAACCACAAATAATTTGCAATGATTCACTTTCCCCCGTCAAACTTGTTTTGTCTTTGATTTTCAGCAGATTCCATATGGCAAACATTTTTAAGCAAACCTATTTAGGTATAATAAAAGTACGTACAAAAGAGTTTGTTCATGATAGTATCGTTGATGATTAGGATGGAGAATTTGAAATGAATTTTTACCATGATAAATTACCCTTATTCTTTCCACACAAAAAGTTACCCACATAAATAAATAAGAACAATGAAAAAAAGACCAAACAAAGTAAATCGACATCATCGCGTCTTGTACGGTATCACTTTTTGTGTGCTTAACTTGTTGAAGGCAAGTCGTCACACAAGAGGCAAAGTAATCACCCTAAAGTCAGTTTTCTCATCATCAATTTACCCATGATGGCATTTCTTGCTTGTCTACTTGCCTAAATAACATACAAGAAGCGAAACGTACATTATATAAAAATGCGAGCCTACAAAAAATACCATGGCTAAAATACTTAGGAAGCCGCAACCAACCAACTAACTGACTCACTGACAGAATTCAACTTGAGAGATAAATATTTGAAGAGAGCGAGTGCTTGTATTTGTACATGAAATAGATAGATACACACTAAAAACAATAAAAACACTCACTCTCATCGAAAAAAAAAATATCCAAAGTAAATACAAAACAACAATAAGAACACAAGATTAGGCTCAGTATTTACAGTAAAAACTTTCAAAAAGACTGTATCAAAAGTCGAAGGCTCAAGAAAATAAACATTAGTTTCTGTTCTTTTATTTATTTACTTTTTTCAGAAAAAGAACTCACAACACAATACATTATCAGTTTTGTTCGAAATTAAATGGAAGCAGATTGACTACTTGTTGGCTTTGGCTTGATGCTGTTGCTCTCATTGATGATGGCTGGCTACATCATCGCCATAGCGTCATTATCATGACGAGTGATGAACGTCGTCGTCAACATTGTTTGTTTGATGATGATAAAGTATATATATATATCCAATTCACTGTCTTCACATTTTGTTATAAGCCCGAGAAAAACACATAACGATTCATTTTAATAAAAAAAGGAAGCATAAACAAATAAGTACAAAAGAAAACAAGCGTGTGTGAGTGTGTATCAAAGCTTCACTGATCTTTTAACTTGAAAGAAATGCCGCTACCAAAGTGTAAATAAGCGAAGCGTAACCAGCACCACATTTATTATTATTACACCACCACCGCACCGCTCCACCACTGCTTATTTGTTTGTTTGCTTTTTTTCTCACTCTTCACGTTCCTCTATAATGCTTACATTGTAAATCTCATTATTACTATTGAACAGGTATATCAGAGTCTTCATCATCTTACATGGGATTCAAGAGGTCTCTTTAGAAATTTTAAGAGAAAAAATGAGTTTGCTTGGTTTATTGGTGAATGAAAGCTAGGTTTTATTTTTCTTCAGCCAGTGCCAATTGGCCGACAGATACTTTATGTGAATTTGTCTTTCAACAAAATAGAAGTGCCAAGTCATCGTCGTCAGAGTATTTAACTAACGAGCCAAATAGGTAGCTAAACTACTCATAATAATGATAGGCTACTGGCCATATGTGGTACCTACTGTTTAAAGGAAAGCAGAGGGTGAGCATTGGCAACGAAAGAGCAAAGTTAAAACAATGCCAGGGTAAAACGATAAAAAAACAGAGAGTGCCTTTAGTAAATTATAATGTGCACAACTGCCTAGTTAGTTTTAAACAGTAGCAAAATTTTTGATGGTTGTATTGTGATGATGATCACAGTGGTTATGGCTTAGTTTTTATTCAAATGAATGACTACATTGTTAGTGGATGTATTTTCTCCCCTTATCTCTCTCTTTTTTAAACTATCGTCTTTTAAAATAAAAATGCGGTCATCATTTACTTATGTATAAAAAAGATTTTACTGCTGCTATTAAATAAGTGTAACCAGTGGAAAAATTGGGAGATGGAGAAGACGGCCCTACAAAATTACGCTCATTATGATTACGCCATTTACCTCAATCTTTCACTGGAACAGGCAGACAAGCAAAATGGTAATAGCTACTAATGAAAATTTCTGTCGAGGAATCATCATACATATATGCCTCTGTACTTTTTTTTCCAAATTTCCCAAAAATATCATAAATTATTATAAGTGATTTCACAAAATAGTGATATAACCTTATCTCATACAAATTCACTAACCATAATTTGAACAAAGTGATCCGCTCATCAAAATCAAGCCAAGGTTACTTACATCTGACAACTGTTGCTGCTGTCGAAACTGTGCCTTCTCTTTCAAACTTTTAAAAACTGAACTCTGACTTCAGTCCAGAAAAAGTTGAAAGTAGCACACAATTTACAATGCTCTATCTCACTAAGACCTTATTATTCGTTGTGGATTGAAAATGGGGGAAAGTGAACACGATATCTGATACGCATCGAAACCTACAAATCATGCGATTTGATAGGCGAAGGACTCAATGGTTAATCGTCAATAATAATAGTAATAGTTGCTTTGGATTTTTTTTTACTTCCAGTCAATCTTTTTACAGAAAATCTTGGACGAATGATGTTTAATATGATAAGATGTATGTGTGTGTGTGCTAAGGGAAATAGTGTAGCTTATATTCTAAGGAACTGTACAAAAAGTGTAACAGCCCATGGTTGTGTTTATTATTATTCTTCTTCTAATTTTACATGTATCATGATAGTGCTACATTTTCATGTTAAGCATCAACACTAAAATTAGGGGCCATAACAATAACGGGTTTCCTTTTCGTTTTTCTGACTATTATTCTTCCTTTTTTGACTGTGTCGTTTTCTCTCTCTCTCTCTCGACAGCAACAACGCTTAAAAAGGATTATTATGTGAATATAAAATCGGAAAGATTACTTTTTATTATGCATACATG
>JAQFZG010001266.1:0-22525 GCA_034695465.1 Entomobrya nicoleti | reverse complement strand
TGGATGTCGTACAATCATACTTGTAATGAATGTTAATGACTGTCTGCAATAAAAGATCAATCAATCAATCAATATTTCGTCAGGTGGGTGCTTTGTGCGAAAGTAAGAATAACAAAATTTGTTGCGTCGACTTGTCGACTTAGCATATATTTTTTCTTATAGGTTATTATAAATATAGCGACTTATATAAAAACAATTTTTGGTCGAAATGGGCAAAAATCCATGGTGAATAAGTATTGTCAGAATTTATGAGCGCTTGTTTGACCAAGTTTAAAAATACTTCGCTTAAATAAAAACATTTTGTACGTTATATATTTTTTATACTTTCTAAACTGCAAAATTTTATATTTATACTTTATATGGCTTTAGAACGATAATTTTTATTTAACTTTTAATTTAAATAATATTTTATGGGTTTTGATCAAAAAAAATTATTTTAATACTTTTTTTTTTGGAGTTTTTGTTAATATACTTTACATGCTATTTAGGCTTATTGTATTCTGAAAAAATCCAGAATCTTGACGTCAAATGTGTTTAAACGTTCCAAAATATCCAAAACTTAGATAGCATACAATGGATATTTCGAAAAATACGTAATTTAGCAGCGTAGTAATTTTAAGTGTCAGAACGTGCCAAAATACTAACAGCGTTGCATTTATAATGATGAACATATACCCCTATATTTTGCTATACACAAATAAAATTTAAAAAACTGAATTATGTAATGAACTGTAATTCATCTGATTGAAAACTTATTGACATTTAAGTTCGCCTTTCATTTAAATTTAAAATCTGTTGATATGATTTCAAACGGCAATAAAGATTCATTGATGAAACATCCAAAGTAAGATTTACTTACTCTGCCACGAAAGAATATCTTCAAGCCAGTCCACTCAAAAAAATTCGCAAATCCCATGTAGCCACAGAAATCAATTGATAAATAGAATCAAGAGGATGCCATTTTTTAACAAACCTGGATTAGATGAACATTAAAAATCTAAACCTTACGTATTCCGTAAACCAATCACGCAGTTTGGCATAATCCTTACTTTTAAGAAGTACACATAATCCTTCATTTTCGTTACCATAACTCTCAAAAAACATTGTCGTCAGTTTGATTTATGTATATTGGTAAATTGTTAGTTTAGTATTGTTAGTTTGTTTTTTAAACAGACCTCTTTTTTTATTCGCGAGCAACAGTCGCACATTAAAAGCTATCGGATTTTTAACGGTTGGCTAACGAATTGCATGTAAGAATTTTATATACTCTTCAGTTAGATTCTTTTATATCGAAGTCAGACCAGGAACTCTTATAAAGAGTGAAAAATAAATAATTACCACGTATTGGCTACTAAAATGTTATTCTTCATCAATAAAAACATGCTGTAACTTTCAAGTCATAAGGATAACAACACTAATATTATAACGGCACGAATATAAGGTTTGCTTATCCAAGTTACCAATTTATGATTAGCACTAATTTTGCCTACGGTGTAAAATGAATTAATAAAATGGTGTATGTAGGTTAAAAACTTTTCATTTGTAACCTAATTATTCTTAATGAAAATTTACACGAGATAGTAAAGTGGAAAGATATTTATTAATAGCCAAGCTTTCAAGTGTTAATTTAATGCGTTTAAGGTTTTAATGCGTTGCACTAATATAATTAATGAACACGTTTTATTTTATAGTACATATTTTTTTATGAAATGAAAGTAATTACACAAAAGTAATAGTACAAATAATACTTCATTTTTATGAAATCAACTATCTTCGATTCACACGTACATTATTTTATTTTAGGATTTATTGGACACTCACACAACTCACAAGACATTTAAAGAATATGCACTATTCACAGGGTCGAATCCTCGCCGCTTCGAAATACAGGATGTGGAATTTTTTTCTCGGAAGGAGTTTAATCATCTATGATTAAATGGTAATTAGTGGGTTTTCTTAGGTCTGTGTCCATTCCTGTTTTAAACCAGTTTCTTAAAACGCTACCTAAACTCTCTTTTCTCCGTAAAACTCCTTTAACTTGGGCACCTCGTATTTACAAAAGCTAGGACGGCGTCCCCAGTCTTACAAAACGTTTTGTATACACACTTGACACATAATTTTCTATAAAATCCCATGTTTTATTCAGACTTACATTTATTCATATTTACATCCGTTCTATTTATTTCCGATTTACATATTTATCATATCTACCTTTTTATAATACAATCTAAATATTTTTTATTAAGCACAATGAATTCCTTACAACTTAATATCGCTTTGTATATTATATAATAAATTTCGTCCATAAATCTCAGAAAGTCATGTCCAAATCAAGTCTTTAACTCACGATAACCCTGTACACTATACGTTAAATCATAATCATAACTATAATTAATCATAATTGTTTAGATCCAAACTATATACAACTTTGTGGGACCATTTGTTATTGTTCAGGTAACAAGCTATTTTTTCAGTTATAATTTTTTTTAAATATCTCATCAATTGTGTTACAATACATGCATACTTCCATTTATTTCGTTAAAATTATTTTTCACAATCCTTAACCCCAAAATGAGCAGACCAGTAGCCAACTTTTATCTTTTTATAAGCTAGGTGATGCCACTCATACAAAATATAACCTACCAGGTTGATACAAAACACATTCAAAATAAGTTTTCAGAATTGGCTTGCTATTGGTTATACTTGCTATTCATTTCAGAGTAAAGACTAGACCACATTCAAATATATACATAGTACGTTTCATAATTCCGTAGCCACGTTCAAATTGTGATATCTAAGCAGTAAGTCGTTGAATAGGCCAGATGTTGATATTATAAGATAGCCAAGGTTCTAACTTAAAAATATGCCAAAGCATTGTCATGTATGTACTCCTATTCCTTAGTGGCAGCTCAGAAACCAAAAAAATTTCATACTTCAGTTAAGAAAGAATGTCATTTTACAACTGCCGTATATTTTGAAGGCTTGCCTTAAATCTTGGTCAACTAAAAACAACGCATCGTTTACGGTACATTATTCTCCATATTTTGAGCTATAAAGAGAACCGTCTAATGTTTCCTAATGACAAAATTTCTACCGAACAGAAGAATTGAAAGAACGATCGTCAATTTGCCAAAATTTCCAAAAGATTTGGAACATAAATTGAGATGCTGGAGAAGGACAACAAGTGCAGAAATATCCAAATAGCATTAAAAGTAATACGTAATTTAAGCAATAATTTAAGTACTTTTGATTATCTGTGAAACAATTTTTGACGATATGCTGGCTGGATTACTCGAAGTTGGCATCTCTTGAAACGCAAAAGCGCAAAATCAGATTTTGATGAAAATCATGCCTCTAGCAGTTTCGAAGTTTTAGACTTCCCAGACCAAATAGTAGCCATAATTGAATTGTTTGTTCAATGTGATTAATTTAGAACCAAAATTATGACATTTAACGTCTAATTAGGTGAGTTATGGCAATTTGAAATTTGGAGTAACAAAAATGTCCCAAAAATCCGTTTTTTGACCTAATTACCTTCAGCCACGTTACTCTTACGTAGATCTAGCTGGACAAAAATCCTTCGGCACATTTTTAAGTTAGAACATTGGCTATCGTAAAATATCAACATCGGGTCTATTGATCAACTTACTGCTTAGATATCGCAATTTATATTTGGCTACGGAATTATGAAACGGACTATGTATTTGGATTCAAGAACAAATTTTAATTTCGACCAATATTCTTGCATGAGTGACGGAATTGAAATAGTATTCCAGTTTCATACTTTCGTTATTTTAATACCCAGTATGTCTAAATTCTGATCCATTATACGATGAGACTTTTGTTTATAATAACATAACACTGCCACTTGAAAAAAAATACTTTAGTATATTAGATACTCTACTCTAGTGAGTAACATTGTATAATGCGTACATAATACATGTCACCATCACATATCTACTGTCAAACGGTCAAAAGAACTTTTATACTAGAACCGAAATACCAACTAAATTGTATCAGACATTATTTCACTCTGACATTGTCAAGTTTGGTGAAAGTGTATAAATAGGTTTTAATTCGCAGTGTGAGTAAGTACTACTACTGAACACAAGTGGGCCTCATTCGACCAAATATTTTTGACAGTCCGCAACAGTTTTTGGTAAAAGTTCCGTATATCAATGGATTCACACAGGAATTGGCAACAGCCATCACGAATAGTCCATCCTGAATTCGAGGATCAACTTCTTTGGCCCCTTCCCAGTCAAACATGTACCTTTTAAGACAAAAAATAAAAACGTGTGCTTGTAAATGAACATTAGTAGTTTCCCAGATGCTGTAATAAATTTGGAATAAGTCTAATTTTTAAATTTTAATTAATTTCTTTTTCAGGAATATACGTACTCCGAAGCCAAATTCATAAGATGAATAAATAAGCAAGGTTACTAAATGATTTCATATTATTCGTGATCAGTTCCTACGCTTTTTGAAAAGTGAGAAATGTAGAGACGGTAGGAATGCTATTGTTTTTTGTTGAGTTTGATGCCAGGATTTGGTTTTGATTGTAAAGTCCTTCCTCACCTATTCTATGAAATAGGCGAATGCACGAAAATATTATACACAGTAACATCAAAGTGAGAATGAAAACGTTGCAAGCAGGTTTTTATAAAGGACATGAGCTTCTTTGAAATAAATATTTCCGAAAAGGAGACAATACCTTTGTCGAAAATTTGCATATTGAAACATTAAAGTGAAGTACTTCATGCAAACCAAGTTTATTGTAACACTACGTGAAACAATGTTTGTTGAAACAAACATTTTCATCAACTCGAATTTGGGACATATATATTTTTTTCATAGTGAACACGAAAAGCGTTATCTTGCGTCACAAAACTAAAAATATCAGCATTGCCCTTTTAAATGACATAAAGTAACCTTTTAGGTCATGAATACATATTAAGCAGTCTTACTCCGACTTGAGTGTAAGTGACTTATGTTGGTAATAGCTCTAAAATCAAAATTTGTAAATGTAGGTTAGCCCTAGCTGTGAAACAAACAAAAACAGCTTGTTTTCATTTTCCCAGTTTTTAAACTTCCTAGTTTACCTATATATTATTAGACTGGTTTTGTCAGTTCCTCGGAATGACAGCTGTAAAAAGCCTTGTACGTCTCAAGAAAACCAATACGTAAAAACTAAACTCGTTTCTTAAAAATTCTCTAGCATGTTAACCTTCAGAAAACTCTCGTAAATCAATAGGAAATGATATTTTGTGGGTGTCGATGTTACATCCGTCAAATAACCATTATATTAACAGCCACCAATGCACGACAAAAATGTGTACCATCTTATATTCAAGTTGTAACTTTAACTGTCCAACTATTCTCCACCCAGTGGAACCTTATCGTCGATAATAAACTATTATATTACCGTTTATGAACATTATAAGATGTATTTCATTCAAAATGGGCACCTGTCAAATAGTTTTAGGCAGGATATCATACAATGACGAAATACGATAACCGGGAAAGTTAGTAGTGGAAAGGTTACATGAATTCATGCAACTCTAAACCATACAAATGCTGATATCTATCAGATCATAATGCAGTATAGTTAATAGTAGCATGGAGAGTTCTAAGAGAAGCTTTATCTAAGAAATGGAAAAATCCACTACCTAAAATCACCAATACAAACCAACAAAAAAAGTCTAGCTTTTTCAACAGTAACCATACACGTTTTTGTGTCTAAAAAGTCTTCATGGTGTACAAATTTTATTAAAAACGTCTATAACACGCATACATACGTTATTCCAACTAACTTCGAAGATTTATATAGTTAAGTAGCTTACAAACCCACGCACAATACTAAATGTGTGTTCCTTTTTTACGCTTTTTCTCTTTTTTTTATGAATTGCAATCAATCCAGATAAAAGATCTCTTTTTACGATTTTAATCTGAATGTACATTTATCGTTCTTAACTGATACGATTTTTTTGGATTCTTTACTACAGCGCAGTAGTTGTTATTTAATTGCATATTGAAGGCAGATCGAAAGAGCAACTCAAAAGCCAGCAGCCGCAACAAATTAGCTGGACAACAAATTACAAAACTAAATGTTCAGATATCCTTGGTTCGAAGAACCCGATTTCCATTAAGTAACATAGAAGGTTGATTATGAAACTTTTAATGGGGAAAGGAAGCTTGGATGCATAGTTAAATAATAGCTTATTATGGATAACACGAGGAATATCAATATTAACTTTACAAAACTTTTCAATGTAATATAAAAACTATTTAGCAAGAGAAGTAGCGCTGGTGTAAGTAAAATTGATTACGAGCTTATTCCTGCTAGCGAATCTACCAACAAAAAAAGGTCGCAATCAATTGAGATTTTGGTCAAGGCACGAAATTTTGGTCAAGTGACAAAGCAAGGGAAATTTTGCCCAGTCATTTTGTTTGTAGTTAGCGCATTTCATATCCACATATTTATTATATGCCTTTGGCAAATGTAATAATCAAGCTGCACTCTGAAGAAACCAAGAATACAAAACTGTTGAGTAGATTTAGAAGAAGTAATCTGTGATGGCCCATTCAATGATTCTCCTAAAAATATTAAATTGACGTATTATTATCTCCTGTCCATCTTTCCATATCCCAAAAATATTGAAGTAAATAAGACAAAAGCACAGCTTTCCATAAACCCAAACCAAGTGGTTGCAGTGGTTGTATAACGAGTACAGAATCATTGTAAGTTAATATCACGGAACGCAAATAACGCGATATTAGACAATTTACACGCGAATGCACAATGTCATTTGGTCTGCCATTTAAGTTCTTGACTGGAAAAGATATATTTTTTTACTACGAAAGAGATTTAAGGTAGAGATTACACCTGTGTGCATACATCTTTATGATATCTATATAAACGTTCTGGAGCTATTACAGATTAAATGACCAGTTTAAAATTTGCATTGGGAAAAAGTGGGAATAGGAGCTTATTACATAATGATTTACTTACCAGAGTGTCATCACCACATAAGGAGTCCAGCATAGAACAAACATCACCACAATTACAATAGTCATCACAAGTGTTCTATTTTTAGCTCTGGTCATTTGTTCAGCTGCATTTTCACTCCTTCGCAAAACGAGTTGTGTATGGTGGCTATTTGGTGTGCAAATAGTAACCGTTTTAGGTGAAGTCGATTGTGAAACTTTGCTTTGTTTTGAAGGATGTTGCTGCTGAGCCATGTGCAATCTGCCACCACCCCTCGAGTCGATGGTAGGTATATTGACACGTGTCATGTTAACGGTTGAGCGGATGCTACCTGAACAGCTACCTTCGGACGAGTAATCTCCAGGTTTTGATGAAGAATTGTAAAATTTCCGCCGACCTTGGCAGCCCATCGTAACAGATAATCTGGAATGGTTCTGTTGCTGCATTACAGGGTTTAGAGTATTGTTACAAGTATTCATTGCACTATCCCTGCCCACTGAGTGGTTGCTGTTCCTGACGTTAGTGGATTCTGGGTTTTGTTGGCGTCCTGGGGAAAATCAAATAAAAATTATACAGTACTGGAGTGGAATTACATTATAGTCAATATAATTCGCTTTAGATTAATTTTACGGCAACACTTATATAAGCATTACCATATGTTTATGTTATTATAGAAGAGAGCAGATAGGTTTTAACTGCAATGAAAAGCTTTCGTGAGATAAACCAAAGCTTCTGTATTATTTTCGAATAAAATCCTATTTTACGATCAAACCAACCGCAAGGCTTATTCGTTTCATGGGTTTTGGTGAACTGAATGCGCTTGCAAACCAATATTTTTAACAATCACGATTACTATTTTAAAGGGCACGAGGCAACGGTCAACAAAATGGAAATATATCTGTGTCTACTCTAATATTGATGCTGTGTTAACATTGATAACTGGACCTAAATACAAATTTCCAGTTTACAAAAGTTAATTTTACAAATATAGTTTAAAAAACAAGTGGAATTACTTGTGATATTAGAGATTCAAATAGCAGAATGGTTTCCTTCGCATTTCGTGTTGAAACTTTTTTAATGAGAATTTTTAAAAAATGAGAAAAAATGGATTGAGCGGAGGCCATATGTTTCCTTCTTGTAATTCCAGCAAAAATTCGAATGAAATTTTTAGACACCGTTCTACTAAAATACATATATGCCTTTGTATATTCATTATGAGTTTTTACTATAAAGCTACCTGTCAAAGTACATATTATTTCCTCACATAACAATAAGTAATTTTCTATATTGTACCATCCCAAAAGAATAAATACCCCTTTTGTTGGACTACTTTTAGAATTTAGAATTACTAGGAACTGCCTTTGAAAGAGTTCGTCTTAACGTTAACATTAATATATGTATAAACATATTTTACAAGCATCTTTACAAGTCTTGCTAAATCCATTTTAGCTTGTTAACAATAAAATACGAAGCTTATTTTGCAAGAAAGTACATAAATAAATGATGTATCAAAGTTGCCGAATATTTTCAACTTTCCTTTTTGATTTTTGAAATATTCAGTGAATCAAATATTATTTCTAAACTTACCTGACACGTTTCGTATACGCATCCTCAACTGAATAATTTGCCTGCTCTGTGTTGAGCTTTGTTGTTGCCGCTGATGCTCTTCTGCTGCCTGGACAGGTTGATGGTTTTGATGTGTTTTGCGAATTATTTTGATTAAAATTGCCGTATACGTAAAAAGGATGACTATCAGAGGGACAAAGTACATTGCGGATACAGAGAAAATGCTATACATTCGGACGTCTTCCGTATTCTTGAGAAACTCATTAGTAACACATTGCTTGAAAGATGGAAATTCCGGATGTGACTCAAGACTGAATAGGATTGCCTGTATAAAAATAACACAAAAATGAAGTAAATTAATGAATAATAATAAACTATCTATAACATTCTGAATTCATGTCTAATCACAAGAAATTTTGCTTTTGAAGCTAAATTAATGGGTTATACGGAAAATTATGATGAAAGTAAAGTATTAATTTTCATAATCAAACAAGAATAAAGAGGAAGATTTTTTCAACTGTCGTGTGTTCGAACACACGTTCTGTAATTTCTTGTAAAAAACCAGAACGCGTTTCAGCTACTTGTGCAAAAAAAGCCTTAGAATAGATTGACGCAATAGCTTTCGGGAAATAATTTAATGTTCATAAAGACGATTGACGACATAAGTACTAGTGTATGTATATATTAAATACACAAGCGAATTTTATGTAATGTATTAATGTAAAAATAGAAACCGTCTTCATTCACTCACAACCATTAAAATGATTAGATGAAAAATTTGTTTCAATAGAATATGCAATAAAGTATATTGCAATGTGATGCATTGTTGCATATTATTGTATACACATGCAATTTTTCATATAGTGGTTAAATATAAATTACGTCGTATTATTCGTATTAAAAGCAACACCTCAAAAAGATTACGACTACAAACTTTCACCAAAGGGAATCTGTGTAAGTACTGACGATACAGGAAAATCAATTTATGCTCAAATTAGACTTATTTCGTATAAATATTCGTTGACGTAAATATGATTAATGCTGATTCCAAGACATGGTTGGATTTCGAATTGAAGGATTTGCAAAATATGTAGTTGTTGAGACGAAAATTGTATTAACAACTGTTCATAGGAAGTATATTTAAATAACATTTGTTAGTTAATTCATCAATGTACTTTTTCCGATTTATTTCTAGTTCCGTACGACGATCACTAGATTTAGCTGAAAAAGTATAACGAGTCCTGGAAAAGATTATAATTAATTAAATTAAAACAAAAGAAATAATACCGAATTCGAAATAAATTTATATTTTAACTTCGAATTCCCTCTAAATGCTTAGACTTTTAGCTACTGTATTTATTTAATATTTCAATCTTAACTTTTATACGAAAATATAATTACATAAGTGTTTTTCTCGTTGGATCGTATCAGTGACAGTGAATATGAAAAGCCAAATTTTTAGACCGAGTTGAAAAGGTATGCAGACAGAAAGGTAACTAACCTTTGGTGCTACCTAAAGTCTTGTATATCAGAAAAGTGCTTTTTACACCAGTGGGTTTGGAAAGCTTTTCAACGATTAAATTCTTGTGAAATACAGCAATGTTTAAAAGTAAATCCTTTCCTAAAGGTGAAAGTGGATTTAGCACGTGTACTATAAAAATTCGTACTTAATTTGTTAAGCTATTTTTGGAGCTTTGTACAGAGTTGGAACAGTTGGTCGTACTGTTCTTTCAAGAAAGTATGTATTTTGTAAGCCCAGAAGGTATCGCGGCAAATGCCGGTAGTTCTTGGAGAGAATGGGAAGACTAAAAAACCCAAAGCTATAGACTCTTAAATTAATAGTGAGATGGAGAGATGGGTTGTTTCACCTCTCAGTACAGTTCCCGAATTCCATCAGGTGCGAGGAAGGTGTCATGGCCAGGAGGCTGGCTTGTGCTCTAAGCTTTTCATGATGTTGCATGTACATGAGGGGTAACAGTGTGTTTAGACAGTTCTCAGGAGTAAATATTTTATAAGTGAGACTTTTGTTACATATGTTGTTAGTATCGTTGTTTTTCAAAAAAAATATCCCATTGTTATAATTTTTGTTACAGATCGATAGTATGTTATATTGTCACTGACAAAATAATGTCTTTGTAAAGGTATAAGTTGCTTTTTTGTAGTATTTATATGACCTAGGTCACACCACTAGAAACAGTTCACCCCCAGGTAATGCAAATTTAATGAGGTATGGGTGAAGTTCTGTGTGCGCCAGCAATATTTTAAAACCAAATTTAACACAGTTTGTATACGCACTTAAATTTGTTAATTAATGGGCTAAATTAATCTTTCGAAAGGAATTTCTTTACATATAGTGAGTTCTTGTAACATTCTTTTTTATTCGTGTATTTACGGGTACTTTCTCGGATGTAGCGGTACACTTTGAAATAAAATTTGTGTTAAAAATTCACTTATCGAAAACATTATCAATATAAACCATTTCGTTCGACTTTCTTCTTGAGTTTCCACTTTGACAAAAAAGCCATTTCAAATGCCAATTTCTGTCTACTTGCAAATCATGTATGTGTAATCAAATTGTATTGTTTCGGAGGCTTAAAACGTGAAATAATTTCGACAAATAGGATTTAGTAAATTTGGAAAAATTAGCCTTCACCGTAAAGTTTAGTGAAAAACCAAACGGATTTGAAAGAATTTGGCGAATTCACTAGGGCACACACATAAATCAAAAAATCCGGTTTCATGTTTAGAGTCTTTAAATTGGTAAATGCACAATGCCTTGTTTTCAGAATGTAATCAGCTTTACTTTTATATTTCTTTTGAATTACATGCATTCATTTACATGCACCACTTCATTACAATGTTCGTTGGCCAAATTTATTTGACTATATGTATTAAAACTATCCTAATATAGCTTATTAAGGTACTGAAGCCAACAATTCAAAATTTAATTAAAAATAGTTGGCGCTTTATAAATATTTGCAAGTTTTCACGGCAAAATCATATTCACAATTTGCTAATTTTGGTGTTGGCTCATTAAAATTGTAGTCCTATGAGTTTGTTGAAAACACCGCAAGAATTAAGTGGGACCAACTTCTGTCAATTTTGTTAACATTTGATTTCGTGTTTAAATTGTAGTCTGTATGCAAATATGTAGGTCTATGTTTGTATAGATATCCTAGAAAACGTCTTTGCATCATACCTGTTTACACTTTAACCATTGAAAAAAATATAAGACAGCATATCGAAAAGTTCAATGAAAAAACCAAGTGTGTGATGAATTTGTTATGAGGGGTTTTTCAGAAAACTGCGAGTAAGTACTTCGTATATTTTACGTGTGACGCAGAGATGCAATTAATTTTCAAATGTCGACGACTGAAGATGAGATGGAAAACGAACAGAAATCAATAGTAAGAATGAAGAAGCGTAGGAATAAAATTTAATTCAAAGATTTTTCAGCATTAAAAGTGTTAAGAATGATTTTTTCTAATACTTTTCCATATTTCGAGTCGATATTCCAAGAAAAATTGCATTTTGACTTTCAGATCGACATTTTACAAGCCAATGATCGTTATCGTGTTTCGTAAATAAAAGTACGTTATGTGGCTGTCCTGGAAAATGGCTTGCGCAAAAATTGTTTACATCTTACCCATTGTAAAAGGGAAGACCTATCGTATATCGTACAGTTAATTGAAAAATTGAAGTATGCCATGCAAAAGTTAATTGCTGTATTTCAGAGAACTGGAAATCAAGAGTATGTATATATGTCAGAATCGACAGTAAAAAAAATCCATTTGAAATGCATGCGACATTATGACTACCATATCTCCGGTCCCGTTGGACCCGAAGGTCTGAAAATCAATCCCATAGAAGGTCTTGACCTAAGGTGTCTGTGTGTGACAAGTTTGGTGTCAATCGGTCAAGTAGTGTTTGAGAAATAGTTTTCACAGACAGACAGACACACACATAGAGAGACAGTATATCAATCTCATTAACGACCTAGCTACGCAAATCGGTAGTTAATAAAATATTTATTCAAAACATCAGAGTTTGTTGAACATATTCCTGATTAGTAGATTCATGAACACGGAACTAATCTTGTTTTCATTGATCTCAATGGAGATAACAAAAGAAATGCTACCACAATGCACTTCAAAGTGCTTCTGATGAAATGGAGAAGAAGGCGTCATTGACGTCTGTATTGTAAGTTGTTTTTATATGATTGGTTCATGGTAAACTTCCGCATATCCTCTTTGTTGAACCTTCCGAATAATTTACCTTATATGGAAAATGTATATTATGCTTTTCAGCAAATATCTATTTCTGTGACTTTTGTTGCTCAAATTTGAATTTAAAGAAAGCCAAACATTATGCATATTCGTGTATATCCGTATATGAAAATTTCGAGGAAAGTGATCTTTCATGGTAAAAAGTAAAGCATTTACTTTTCCGAAATAGATACCAGATACCAGAAATTCTCCAAAAAACAAGATTTTGAAAAATGACAACTCTATCTTTCTCTCCTAAATAAAATATAACGTCCATACTGTATAAAACGACATGGCATTCTACACTTATGTAAAAATTAAACATTCATGACGACCACCATTCCGCACGTGCTACACCAATGAATGCTTCAAAGCTTAGATACAAACTTGTGAGTGCCTTGTTACATGGAACTTTATTGACAAACTCCACAAACAAGTTCAAAATTTCTGACAAAATTTAGTTTTGGTTTTACAATATAAGTGTATACTTATACTCATTAGCGCACTTAATTTTGTAGTTACATACCTGCAACGTTTGTACCATGAGCAGACTTGATTTCGTAAGTTTCAGAGAGATAAACTTGCTATTTTTGGAGCTCTTTCGACTGTTTCATTAAACCCCATACTGGATAATGCAAATATTACAAGTCACATTCAAATAAGTGCCAACATAGCCATCCACACGTTATCAAGAAACAATTTCACTGCTTTTCTCACTTTAACATGAATAAATTGTACTTATGACAATGAATGTTTGTGTTTTGCATTAAACTTTGTGACCATAGCACGACCGCCTCAGTTCTGCTTAAAAGCACGACCTTAAACTAGCACACTTTAGACTATGTGTCAGTTATGTTTCAAAAATGTAACCTTTTCGCTTTCCAAAATTATGCAAAAAGTTTAACCGACTTACATACAAGCGTAAATACATACATGTACATACATACTTAATGTGTTAATTTAAGATAAGACAGTTAACCAAATGAAATGCATTTTAAAAGATTAAACCTGACAAAGAAAGCATATGAAGAGCTAATAAAATACAATTTAAAGTGAAAATACCTGTTTTCTGTCAAATAGAAACTAATTTATTTTCAAGATGAACTAAAAACATTTTAAAAAAATATCAAAAAGTTTTGTTCGGGACGAAGTACCTGAGGAGCTGAGAAAGCAGCTGCCGCACTCCATGCAATCCACAGCATCACTTTGATTATGTGATGCCCTTGTCCTCTGAGCATTTTCATGGGATACAGAATGGCAAAGAATCGATCAAAACTCACACAAATCAGCACCATCGAACTGAGATGCAGGCCAAAAGCTCTAAGGAACTGCATCGTTTTACACAATACATTACCCCCTCGCCACTGTATCGTCACTCTCCAGAATACCTCTGTTGGAATGAGAGTAGAACAAACAATCAAATCAGCAATGGACAGATGAAGAATCAGCAGGGCAATTCGAGACTTGCTCTTTTTATACTGCTTGTACACAGAACCTAGAACAGTAAGATTTCCAGAAGTGGCGATCACAAAAAGGATACAGTATGCAATCACACAGTATTTTGAGCTTTCACTCATATCAGTCAGCTCATTCGGGAGAGAGCTATCATTTAGCTCTCCACTTCCATTGCTTATGTCTTCACCACTTGTATAGTTATCGTAAAAACTATAATTGGTAGACATTGTGGTTAAGTTCAGAGTTGATCCACTTGCTTTTTCACCTGCACCACTCAGTTCTTCGTCATCGTTCACCATGCCACTTACGGATATATCTTGAAGCTTTTCGTAGTAGCTTTCCATGGTCATGATAACAGGTCAGTGGTTTTGTTCAATTCTCTATGAATACCTAATAGGCTGGAACAGGTATATAAATATTTCACACTTTTCTTCACATTCTTTCACATTTTCAACTAATAGTCCATCTTTACCTGATCCTGCATGGTTTTTTAGACAAGTTTTCTACTTTTTACACTTGGTATCTTGTCATTAATTTTAGTTCAAGGCTCCCAAAAACAAACACACACTTGTTTTGTCAATTTTTCAGGTAACCCCAAACTCCAACAGAAGTAGAATCACTTTCATGAGGACAGATCACTTTCAGCTCGCTTTGCAAAGAACACCGGCCGTAGTCCGTCGCTGAAGACAAGCACCAGCGTACTGAAATAAGGTTTAGAGGAAACGCTGAGTTTTCATATGGAAATGATTCTGGTGAAAGTCTAGTGGTGGTGGTATTGTGGAGCTTGCTTGGAAGGATACATAAAAGCACTATTTCAAATATATGCACTTTGTTCGATGAATGAATCTGTGGCTCTGTAATCACGTTACAGATCTTCATAATCATATTTTTTTTGTAAAAGTGAAGCATAATATTATACATATATTTTAAGTAATACGGATTTCATGTGTTTTTTTGTAGCATTTGGCAAAATTTGCCATAATCAGTCAGGCTTAGTGAGTCAGCGGCAGTGATTGACTGCACTGCAAGTAATATGCACTGTAGCAGATGCAAAAAACATCAAAGCTAAACAGGAAGTCAGAGGTGCAAATTACCTTGCTCCATGTTTTAAATACTTAATATGCAACTTACACAATTTAAAAACAGCGTAGTTTTTTTTGACATATTTTACTCCATTTTTCAATATTATGACTTAAGTAGTAATCAGGATAACAAAATTATTACGACGACGGATCAATTTTCAATTTAAAACATAACAAATCCGTCTTTAATGAGCAGTGCGCTATTTCGACGACAAAGCCTTGAAACATGGCAATCAAATTAATACTTGCATTCGACTGGCGAACCAAAAGGATTAGAAAACAACCATGCATGCATGAGACATGAACATGCATGTCACTTAAGTGCGCATATGTAACATATGTATGAAAGATTGTTACCAAAAGAAACACGACATAATTATGTGAACAACATTTACAAGGAGAGGTACCAAGAACCAAAGTTCTTTCCACGAATTTAACCTCGAATGGAAGAACCACATTTACGTTTAGTGTAAGATATTCCAGGGTAAGGCAAGAGATACGTATCTCGTCGTAAGTATCTTTAATATTGGACCTGTTATGTTCGTATGGATGTTGAAATAGTGGTTTGCAACAAAATATGTATTTCTGAATACTAAAGAGTCTGATACATCTCCACATCCAATATTTAATTGAAATGTTTGAAATAAAAGTACCAGAAGAATCCATTTTTATGATCATCACTGCTTCATTCTATAAAACGGGAAATTGTAATTTCTTTTAATAAAACGATCACATTCCGCTTTTCGCCGAAACGATAAAAATCGCTTAAATGACACGTTTCTCTAGGCTAAATTTTAAGTGAACTGTCATATAACGACCAGTATCCTTTGAAGTAGTAGGGAAACGTATACACTTACTTAATGATCAAAAATCCATTTTTTTTGGCAGTATTTGGAGTGTAGTATATTGAGTGCAGAAAATATAAATAAAACTGCTACATGATTTTGAGCAAGTATAAGTGTGCAATTCCGTTTGAACAAGATATATGCAATTTTGCCAATTTACTAGAAAAAGTATAAACAAGGACACACGCGAAACAATGTCATTATAACGCAAATTGCTTCTCAAACGTTCTTTTCGTAACACAATATCTTTGGAATCCCTTATTAAATGTGTTTGCAGTATTGCCCAAGTTGTCAATTTCTAAATTGAAAGGAATGAGAACCCTTTGACTATTGGGCAAACATTTTCTCTGAGTTCACAAATTGGCACTATTTGAATATAAATTCAAGCATTGTATTTTCCTTTATAAAATTTGGTTTAACCATATTAAAAGTAGACAACGTCGAACTAAGTTAGGCTCAAAATATGCAGAATCAAAAAATCAGCATAACAATTTTTTTTACTGTTTTCTTCGAATTACAAGGTTTACATATGTAACTGTTGTCATTCGAAAGACACTTGATCCAGTTGGTTCTATAGCCCGAAGTCGTTCATGTGTTCAAAAGTTCTGATGAAACTTAATAAACGCAATTGTCCAATTACTGATATCAAGTTTCTTTTTATCAAGTTCATCTCGTTTTTCATAAATTTGAATTAATATCAATCAATTTATATATATTACTGTGCATAATGGTTAAAGTTCGACAGACATATACATATATGTTCAAACATTGTTCTTAGATTTTCTCTATGAAAGTTATGTTTGATTTGTATAACGTAAAATATGATTGTTTGAGTATATACATAACTAGTAATGCTTGAAAAAAATATTTTGATATATATATATATATATATTGTCTGTCTAGAGGTTGACTGTGTTCTTCAAATTTTGTTTGGGGATGGAGGATCTCTTCTGCGTTATGGTTCTGGAACCCTATTTGAATAACTTGAAAGCATATAATCCTAATTAAAACGTGAAGCACATTCCACTTTTAAAAACACTTACTTTCTGCTTGATAAATCATATACCAAAGTGAAAAATCTTCCCTTTTACGAAATGCAATTCCGGTCATAGGCGTGGAAAAAATTGAGTCACTCTGAAAGAATACAAGGATGTTTGCAATACAAAATCTAATTGAAAATATTTAAATAGGAAAAATGAACTTTCGAAAAACTCTTAACACTTGAAAGCTTTAATTTAAATTTCATTTACACGCTTCCTCAACTTCATTATTACTTTTCGTTTCATTTTCCTTGTCATTTTCAGTAGCCTACCATGTGTTAAATTACACCAACGCGTGTCATAGGTAAGTAAACCATACATAACACCTGCATTACGACCTCCATTTTTCTCAGCCAAGTCTGCAAAATAGCTTTCTCTTTTTTCTTACAATAATTAATGCGTAAACAAAGTTTTCATGGACAGTGACACAGCCACAGAACTGAATATTTGCATACATAACACTGCTTAAAAATGAAATAAAGCATTAAAAATATTAACTGAATTTTATTCATGCACTGCTAAGGCTTGAAATCCAGTTGAAATTTGTTGCTTGTCAAATTTAATGGCCAATATGTAAATTTTTATGCTATATTCTCTGAACAAAAGTTGGTCAGATTGAAGTCCTTAACATGAAAGGCTTAATTTCGAATTTAGAAGTCGAGTATCAACCAACAGTCCCAAATTCCTCGATAATGTTCAACCAGTTCAGAATTTTGTAAAGATTTGCATAGGCGACCATGCTGACACTACGATGCATTGTACAAGAAGCCATAAATGATGAATGAATACAATTTATAGAAAATGTAAAAAGTAAAAATAATCCCGTTCTGAGCAAATTTTATTTTTCAAGTACTAGCCAGTTATTTATCATGCAGTACTCATCACATATCCATAGTGGCTACCATCGTATTATCATTCGGTTCACATGCCTAATTTTTACCTTGAACTAAGTACTCTAAAGCTCTGTACTTTGATCAGGTCTTATTTCATGTCAGTATTTACCATTTCTAGTCCCTTAAGAGGATGAAATATGTCTACTCCAGAAACGAGGTTGTACCCACGTTTTCGAAAGCAATGGGGAATCTACAGCATGTAACCTATAAATAAATATTTAATAAGCTCGTCTCTTTGAAAAAAAAATGTGAGAAAAATTTACAACCAAACCTTGAAAAAAGTATTATGACTTTGATCTCTCCAAAAGCTTTCAGCTTTTTGCCGCAATAGACTGCTAGCTAGTTACTTGAAAGAACAGTTCAGCAAAAGCACATTGTCACAAACGAATTCAACTGAAATGGTTTCTCTTTCCAGAGCACATAGCCACCGTTCACATCTCGTGTTGAGAAGGAGTGAAAACGCAGTGGGACAAATATCCAGAGCGAAAAATTGAACACTTGTTATGACCATTGTCATCGTAGTGATGTTCGTTCTATACTGGACTCCTTATGTGGTGCTGACACTCTGGTAAGCGAATCATTATAAAGGCTCAAATCATTATGAATATTGTTACTGGTTGTAGGTATAGGGAAGTTCGGCCTTTCTCTTTACTTCTGTGTTTTAGGAAAGATTTGAAAAAATAGATATGGAATAATATCCGAAAACTATAGTTTTCTAGAGACTATTTAAACGGATTCCAACAAAATCTTTGATTACTTCATTAACCAAAGGCATAAATGTGCTTAAAATATATACAAGATTAATTTAATTGTTTCCGAGGATATAAAAATGCAACTGGATATAAACTACAAAAAAGGACTAGTCATGTGTATTTCGTCCTTTATCTTAAAAATTGTAAATTCTTAAAAAAATGAGCGGTAAAGTAAACAAACAAATAATTAATATGTTTGTGGTTTTTTCATCTACTTAACTATATAAATACTTGAAGTAAGATGACATACTAAAGTATATGTGTACTATAGGCAATAAGATGCCTTATGCTTTATGTAGACTTTTGTTTCGGTGGCAAGCCAAAATGGGCATCATGAACATTTCGTTGGTACACAAGCATGAAAGTGAAGAGTAGAAGCTGTGCAGAGAAAATGAAATCGTTGGCAGCGTGGATTGTAGGGTAAAAAAGGAAAATGTAGTTTTGTCGTATACGCCATGATCTGATATGTATTATTAGAAGGTTTTCAGCTGAATGCATTTTGAAAGTAAATATGGAAACAGTAAGCCGTTTTTGCTGCCTCAAGACACCCAGAAAAGAGGTTTAAATATTACATAAAACGTGACGGTATACAACCAGTCTTTTACTTTTACATTGCAAATCATCTTAATGCAAAGGAAAGTATCAAAAGATAAAATTGTGGTTGGGGAAAACCGGACGAAGTTGATTTAAGTGAAAGATGTTTCAAATGATTTGCTTAAACTTGCTATCTCCGAACTGCATTAAGCCTTAAAGCTGCAACTGCTTGTTGTCTTGACATTTCTAGGAAAAAGGTTAAACTTTGTTCCATTGGTGGCACAAATACTAATGGTGTCAGTTGGATGAAGTTATAAAGTCTGTTCTGACATTATGCCAAGATATTTCAATGGAAATGTGATAATTTGGTTATTTTCGAACAGCCTTACTTTTGTAACCACGATTGAAGATAACCCGCAAATGTTTTCTCAACTTTTGTTTAAAATTTGGCTAAACACATTCGATATACACTAAATTCCCTAAAATGTGTCCAATTAGGGCCCAAGTGGTACGGTTGTGGAACATGTGAATCTTACGATCATATTTATTCCGTTAAACTTCACGGCATTTCAAAAAAACTGCATAAAGTTATTAATGTGGCTTAATACTTAATGTTAAATGCTAATATGTTAAATAGATAATTTGTTTGTCTTAAAAGGTACATGTTTGATTGGCAAAAGGCTAAAGAAGTTGATTCTCGTGTTCAAGATGGACTATCCGTGATGGCTGTTGCCAATTCTTGTGCAAAACCATTTTATATACGGAAGTTTTACCAAAAACTGTAGCGGACTATCAAAACTTTTTGGTCGACTGAGGCTCACTCGCGGTCAGTAGATTTAATTATGCTAGTTTATATCAATACTTATACTCACGCCAAAATAAAATCCATTCATAAACTTTCACTAAATTCGACAATACCAGTGTGAAATATTACATGCATAAATCTTGAGGATTCAGTTAGTTTGTACTTCCCAGTATAAAATATGATATGGAGAAAAAGTCTCAGTGTTTCGTGTGACGTGAAGCGATTGAGTTGACTTGTGAACAAATGTCTCATAATTGCATCGTACCTAACATAAGAGTTTGCCGGTTTTAATAGAATTTAGAACAGTGAAAATAATAAACTGGAATACCATTTGAATTCGTTCACTCATGCACAAATTACTACTCAAGATTAAAATATGTTCTATTTTCTAAACAATGTTAAATAGCTTGTCAAATATACATCCGTACAATCTACAAATGTCTATAATGATGACATAAGTAGATTGTAAAATACACAATAAAATAAAATAGTATCTAAACAACATGAAGTCATTTCTAAAATTACATTTTCCATTAAATTAAAACGATTCCATATCGTTGTGCTATTTCAATATATTTCAATAATAAAAATCATTCTTTTAGTTTCTTTCATCCTACGAGTACCGGTTGAGGTAATTAAAATATTTCAATGGTTTCGTTCAATTCATTGGCACACATCATTGTCCACTCGGTCCAAAAGAGTAGAAAAGAATCCCAATGTGTGTTCATGGAACAAGGTCATTCCTTCCAAGGACAAAAAGGCGAATTCAAGTGGTCTCGTTAAATTTCTTTTGAAAGAAAACGAACACATTGTTTGGCATGTGAAAGTGTCAATGAAGTCGTGTATTGGATTTTATAATAACTCGACCCGCGTGTGTTCTTTTACCGACCATATTTTCGCTTACAATATACATATTCTTAACACAATGTCAGCGAAATACGGAGTCAGCATGTCAAATTATGTTGTCAAAAGCAAGCTTACAAAATAACTATATTTAGTAACGTTCTGAAATGAAGTGTCCAGTTCTATACTGGCCTTCATGCATGAATTTGTCAAGGTATTTTTAAGAGTGGGGGGAAGAAGAGAGAGAAAGTTAATGGGACGCTTTTCCGGCATTGGTGCTAGAAACTAGTCACAGGGTATTTGTTTTTCCCAAATCTATTTTTAAAATATCTTCCATGATGTCTGATTAAATATCCGTTTTCTCTTTCATAACCTGCAGCGGTAGCACATATAAAACTAAAACAGTGAAATACAGTAGTTAAGGCCCACATTTATTGCAAAAAAATGAATTCGGGAAAGTTCATACGGTGGGATTTTTTCTGAAACTCAACAAAGGACTAGCATGCAATTGTCTTTTGATGATGTGTTTTAACTTCAAACACATGTTCATTTATATAATTTTAGATGTTCATTGGTTCATGTCTTTTCTCAAATTATGTAAAGCCTCAATTAAATAGGCAAACAGGGATGGAATGTTAACTTTTATATTATAACGAATGTATTTATAAATATATATACTTTGTTTTTCAGTTTTATAGAATTTTTTTTTCTCCCTTTCTAACTTCAGGTTTAACTCAGCGTTGCTGTTGATTCTTAACCATTCGCAGATTCCTTAGTTTACTATATCGCTTTCTATGTTATCTGATATCAACTGTTCTGCTTTATTTTTTACCATTTCTCTAACTTTCTACCGTTATTGTAAGAGAAAGCATGATCATGTTTTATGATATACCACTGCTAAACTTATTAACTATGCTGGTTTCCAACGTCACTTGTGAAATCTATCTTTTGCCATATTTAATTCTCTTCCTTGCTTTCACTGGATGATCGCAGTTTCGTTTTATCGCTGATTTGTTCAACATTTCGGTACCTTATTTCTCAGAATAGAAAGCAGTAAAAGGCACACTTGGAAGCATGGATAGCTTTCAACTGAGGGTGTACTGTTTCATCGAGCATTAATTGTAAATATTCGAGTCGAGAAAGAAGCCAAGTGTGAAATGACTGCAGTAGGACAATAAGAATACGCTTTGGAACTTTTTAAATGACTTTGCCGGTAGAGATGAAAAATAAAGGAATGGAAGTGTTTTTCTGAATAACTATGTGAAATGTATCCCAATACCCGAAAATAGAATGAACTCTATGTAAATACTCTTTACCCAAATAACTGCTGACTAGGGTATGCAACCGAAACGTTACTAAGCATATCACTGAGAAAATTCCTATCGGTATTCCCGATAATTTTCCCGTGAGTCCCGTTAGCAAAATATTTTAATGTACCAATATACAAAATGAACGAG